>JBCEWB010072527.1:0-13179 GCA_039654565.1 Peronia peronii | reverse complement strand
CTGACCACTTGACCCACTCAACAAGTTTCGCATTGACCAGCGATCAAGCTGTTGAGAGTACAAGTGAGCTATAATTGTTATGAATGAATACTCTAGTAGCCTATGTATCTATTAGTTTATATATCAGATAGCTCTCTTGTGCTCTCACTCTGTGCCATCATTAGATGATAGTATATGTATTTCTTTGTAGTCACTGCTGCCCCATCAATGTCAGCTGGTCTGATCAAATAAGAATAATCTAAGTCCACGTAGTCACAGGGATGATAGTTTGCAGTTTACACGGAGATTCTATAACGTAAACGTAAATGCACCCCTATGTGAAGTGGTTTTGTCCAAGCAGTTACATCAAGTTATGAGCAAATCTGTTATGGGAATGATCTCTGGGACGAGGGGTGATAAAATTGGCACCCATATGAAATTGGTATGTCTTTGTAAATACAATCCCTTATCCTACTATTGGCTCACTGCAAATATTATTACATGTGAAGAAAGGTGGAGTTAGGGGAGGGATTAGAGAAAGAGACTGGTCAGCAAGATGGTCAATCTGGGCCTGCATTGTGTCACTCCGAAGCCAAGGCGGAGTCTCTGTAGTTAGAACAAACACTCTGAGGCTAAGTACTAGCGCCGAGATCCAGATTGACAAGCCCGGCAAGGCGCACTGCAGGGCGTTGTAGCCCTTAGGCTGGGTCACAGTTCTAGAGTTAAAGATGTTATGCAGGGTGTGGTCTTCTCCCCTGTTAGTCATTAGTTTTAATAGGTCTTCTCGTTCATTTTTATATTTGGGACATTCTGGCATTATGTGGACCATTGTATTTGTTTTTCTGCATGTAGATCTATTACATTTAATTTTATCTGGTGGTAGTTTTGGAGCTCCTATTCTTCCTCTTACTATCTTCTGTGCTATCGGGTTATTTTTTTTTATCTATATCTGTGGTTTTAATGTAGCTTCTGGGTAATATTGCCACGTACAGTTGTTTTTCCTGGTCCATTTCCCATTGATTTTGCCAATCTTTTTGAATCTTTTCTCTTATCCTACTTCTTACTTCGCCTGCTTTGCTGAGGCCCGCGTTTATGTCTATGTTATCCTTTTGGGTACTATTCTTGGCTAGCCTATCCGCGATCTCATTTCCGTGTATTCCTATGTGTGCTGGTACCCATACTACTGTTACTATTCTGTCTTGTTTCCTTAGTTCTGTATTAGCTTTTAGTATTTCTTCTTTTATATCTTCCCTTTCTGTTTTCTTCCTGCTGTCTAATCCTTTGATACTGGCCATAGAGTCTGTTAATATCGTTAAGTTCTTATGCTCTGTTTGTCTAAAATTCTCTATGGCTGTTTTGATTGCTGTGATTTCTGCCATATATATATATAGATGTCTTATCATTTGTCTTCTTTCTATCGCTGTTTTAGATTCTGGGAAGTACATCCCTATTCATATTTTTCCTTCTTTGTTTTCGAACCGTCTGTAAAACATAAAATTGATTTTTCCTTCTTTCTTCGATTTTCTCTAATACAGCCGTTTTTATTGCTATTGTTTCTTTCTTACTTATATTTAATGCTATGCTGACATCTATTTCTATCAGCTGCAGTTCTGATGGTGGGATCATTGTCTTTTGTATTACTTTCATACTATTTAGGTCTTCCTTCATCATTTGCTGTAATTCCTTTTTACAGCTTCTGATTACTGGTTCATGGTATGGGAGACTTTTACTGGCCCAAAGGTGAATTGCTTCATATGCTGGATAGTCTTTGCCTAAATATGCCTTGGAACTGTAATTTAATGCTAGTTGTTTTCTTCTAAGTTCCAGGGGGGCTATTCCCATTATCACTTCCAGTGCCTGTGTGTTACTGTTTTTTGATGCTCCTGTTATTGTACGTAGGGCTTGGTTTTGAACTTTGTCTAACTTTTCTTTATTTGTTCTTGCTGCCCCTCCGTACACTATTGCTCCGTAGTCTAGATTCCCTAGTATAAATGCCTATTATGTAATGTGACGTCACCGGTCCGAAACTTGTATGCAGGAATAAAAAGTGAGAGTCAACTGACAGTGGCTTTTAGATAGACTATATAATCCTAGTAATATGACCAATATTGCTGTTATTGACCGCATAACTAACATCATTAGTCCACACTTGTCGCTTCTGTCATTCGTCTGTAGAAGGAAATTTGGCCACAATGTAAGATTGTGTGGTTTGACGAAGGTGATCCTCCAAGGCATAGTAAATCATAAATGGTGCAAGGAAAGTTGGCCGGCAGAAACGGAGGTGGGAAAACAACATCACTGAATGGACTGGACTGTCATTTGAAGCCTGTATAAAAGCTGTGGAGTGTCGGGAGGAATGGCGAAAGATAGCTTGGTGTTCATTGGCAGTGCCCCTACGGTCCAACCGGACTACAGCTTAGTGGAGAGGAGTGGATATAATCCTTGTGGTTTTTTGATATAAACATTATACAATGTAGGTTAAATGGATCTTTAAAAGATGGTACCAAATTTTTAAAGAAATGTTCTGGCCTTGATAAAGAATTGTGCATGACTTTTTTTTATAGAACTGTTTCCCAGTTGAATATTGTAAATGTAATACACTGTATGTTGTCTTCTTTATATGCAGTTCTTGAAAGTTATTTTTGATAACCTTTTCTTATCAGTATCAGAAATTGATGCACCAGTTTTTTTTGTACACTTATGTCTTAATTGCTGCAAACAGATACTGATATCAGATGTGATGCATTATTCAGTATGATTATTGTCCTATGCAGATATATTGCTAGATAACTTTTTGTATGCTGATCACAATTTACATGTATATAGCATTCTTTGTTTGCATTCCATAGCAAATTTATTAACAAAATCTGTACTGAGCTGGATGAATAATGGGAAGCGTTAGCAATTTGTAGTAATACATGTACCATGTAGATGTTTATAGTTGCCATTCCTACATTTTTTTACAGGATGGCTCCATGGATTGTTGATGATTTGTTTATTTGTTGGTATTTTTTTCACACTATGCATGGTTGCATGCAGTGAATGTTTGTTGCATAATCTTTACAGATTGAAATTTACAGCAAAACCTGCTAAAAGCTGAAATTTATTGTGGAATTAGGTCCAAACATATTTCTTTTTCCATATCTGCGTCACTGATATGTCACTTTTGTAGTCTGGTGTTAAATATCAGTGGTACAGTCAATCTCAACCATTGCTAACCTCCACCTAAACTCAGTACTGCCCACTGTGAGCAAGCCAACCGTCATACATCCTCTGCTTTCCCACAGCAGTCGGAAGCATCGACTGTTTTTCAATGTTGGTAATTTTTACGTAAACAAGCAGATTATACTGGTGGGCTCTCACAACTCAGTTATCCGCCAATCATCAACTTTCGGGGTATATCAAAAGACTCTGCATGTAGACAGGAAACACCTGTCAGTGGTCAGACTATCTGATCAAAGGGGAAAAGGGGATGGTTGGTGGTGGACTGATCTGAACCTTACACATATGTCTTTTATCACACGAGAGACCACTTTTTGAATGTACCTGGTAGTGTTGTTAGCAGTGAAGTGGTTAAGATGTGGAAGTATGTGTACTAGTGTCACAAAACATCTCATTTGACAGTGCTCATCTTTGTCATTTATCTAATAGTTAATAGTTTGCTACTACTTTATCAGATAATGTTGATGTACTTAACCGCTTCACTGCTAGCCAATTTTGCAGTCCTGTGCTAAGCACCAACGATACCATCAGTATCGCCCGCTCAGTCCACTGACCCCGCCCACTGTGCATCAGCCAACCGTAAATAAGACAAGAGAGTGAGACAAACAGACACTTGCCTTCTGCTCATTCTCCCCTGTCCCCCATTTCCATTTCCATTAACTGCCCACTGCCTGTCTTATCATATTGTAATGTGATGTCACCAGTCCAGAATAACACATTGGAACATGGCTTTGAGTTGAAACAAACAGAAACCATGATGGCTTTTTGTGTATGTGTGTGTCTGTGTGAGTGCAACAGTGTGTGTGAGAGAAAGAGTTGGTGGGAAAAGAGAAAACAAGAAAGTAGTCGAACGAAAACAAGTGGATGGCATACCTCCTGTGGTTGAACATACAAAGGCATAAATGTTGTGGGGGAAAAAACGAACAAAAAAAAAGAGGGTGAAGAAAGGTTGAAACAAAGTTGAAAATTCATTTACTGAAGAACCTTGTTAGTGCTGTCCTTGTTATTGAGTTTTCTTTCTTTCTTTTCTTTCTTTCTTTTTTTATTCTTCAGGTCCAAAAGTTTGCCAGCACACCTGCTAGAACTTTAGAGATAGATTCTAAATTTCATTCAGAATTTCCACCTAAACTTACATGGAAACAGGGCAGAGACCTATGACAAACATACAGAGCCACTCTCATCAATCACTTGACAACTCAGGATCCCAATCATTTATTCACCCACTCTCTAATTCTCCTACTCACTCACTTCTCATCTCTAGATGTCGCTGGGTTGGGAATCTTAGCATAGATATTAGAAAGGTTAGACAAGGGGAAACAGAACTGGAGGCACTTTGATGTTCCGACTACTGGCCAGTGTGGTTCGCATCAATACGTGGAGTCTTTTGATAGATGCCACATACTGTGGATCGGGGGGATGTCGAGAGGTAGCGATTAGATTCCAAACCAGGCATATACATGTAATCTGTTAACTGTATTCACATAACATTCAGTAACAGCCAATGCTGTGGATTGCTTCTGGCAAAGAAGAGGACAGCCGCCTGTGGTTCACGGTCGGCTGGAACCAAGTGGGTGGAGCTAATTATGCATGAGTGACGGCAGTGGACTGAGCTGGTGACCTGTTTAGAGCTGGAAGTGCACCTACATCTTTTAGCACCTGAAAAATGCCTTTTAGAACATCTTTATACTGTTGTTAGCAATGAAGTGGTTAATCCTGGCATTTTAGCATTGTTCTGTTTAAAGAAAAGTAAAGAATCGCTCCAGAGCGAAACTTTCACTTTTGCCAGAGTGTTTGCAGCAAACAATTTTTAGATTCATGACATTGTTTTCTTTGAAAATCAGACAGCCATTGGGTGCTTTCTCTTATGTAAATATGAAGACTCCAGTGGAAAAACCAGATAAGTCACATTTTCTACAAAGGGAGAAAAACAGAAATTAAAGTTTAGAAGTCTATAGTTTTTCACTGTATACCCTTTTAAAACCTCTCTTTTTAGCGGAACTGACCTGGTTTTTCCGAATAATTGTTCTGATTAACAAATCTTAGCGGTGTGCTTTATAACGTCAGGGCAATAACTCATTTTTCACAAAAATGTGACTTACCTGGTTTTTCCACTGGAGTCTTCATATGTGTTACATTGTGTACATTTCACTCAATTCATTCCTTATTCATATTGGGACATGAACTATTTACATGTATTTTGGTTTTCTAAGTGTCATTTGATTTTTAAGTTTTAGATGCCAGAGAAACTTTCTATTTACTCTAAAGTAAGTCCTTCACGAATCATTGTTTGTATATTTGAAACTTGGGTTTTTGTCAGTGTAGTTTACCTTCATGTTGGAGATGATGTATTCTTACTGCTAAAAGTGGGGTGAATATTTTTTTTCCTTAAATTTTTGTTGATAAGAAGTATACCATAGTTGTGTCCCATTAAATTTTAACAAATAATACTAGATTTATGTTGGATTCTCGCAATTAGTTTTTAACAATATATATACATATTATTTTTTTCCCAAGTTTTATTGTCTCACAATCCTGAATGCAAAAGAAAAGCGAAACAAAATACTTGTAGATGAACCATTTTCTGGAAAAGAGTAATGGATGTAAAAAAAATGAAATTCCTCTCCAATTATCTGTTCAATATTTCTAGTTGTTTTGATTTTGCCATACTCTGTCACCACTGAGAAACAATGAAAGATTTATACATGTATATATATATATATGAACTGCAAAGAGAGGAGAAATCTGTTGACAATAAAGGATTTTTTTCCTTGGTTTTATTGAACAACTAGATCTAGTTATGTGTGTCTTAACAGTGTGAACTTTGAAATCAGACTTGTCAGACTGATTGGTTATGTTGCAGAATTTGTGTATGTATGTATTCTCGTGTCATCAGATTTGCATAAGTTGTGTGTTTGTTTGCACACATGTATGTGCCCATATTTCAGTGACATAACAGAAGTAATACCATGTGAAACGTGAGGCTTCCATTTGTAGCCAAATCAAGTTTTCATAAAGAACAATAAAACAGATATAAACAAACTAACATTCTCTTTCCCTAACCCGCCAGCTAAAATTACATGTGCATAAAAAGGCTTCCTGTTTGTTTCTTTCAAACAAACAGAAATACATGTACCACACCAGCTGTATAAACAATATCAAAATCCTTTCATTTTTTTTGTTCAAACCAAAATGCTTGTTCAGCATTGTTTAATAATAGGCCTACTATATAGACTATGAACTTCAAAAGAATACAAAACCAGAGATACAAAGACAGACAGATAAACGGATGGACAGATTGAGATACATACACACATGATTTACATGTACAGTATATTATGCAAATTGTGGCCCTAAAATTCTTTGCTAATAGATCCTCAATATTTTTAAACATTTAGGTTAGGTTGTCTTATCCCTCATTGCGAGACTTACATCACGTGTTCAGAGTGCTGTTTCAGATTATCTTCTTTTCTTATGAGATGAAGGAAAATTAGCCAAATTTTTTTATTTATCCTTGCTCCCCTGTGGATAGCGTCTTCAAAGTTACATTATAGATCTATACCAATTTTCAGGATTAAAGATTTTGATCTCAGATATGGCAAACTGCAGAGACATACTAAATGGGACAGAAATCCAGATATGAATTTCTAAATAGATCTACGACCCTAAAAACTGCATCATATTACATGATATAACTTTTACTTCTTCCCGGTCACGGGCATAGGTTCGCGTCACAAAGTTTAATGCTGTTGCCATTTTCTTTTCTTTAGAAAAAAAAAATTATTTGTAGTTTTCCTTATTAGTTACAAAAAAAATTTTAAAATCCTAGAATGTCATTATTATACTCCCCCCCCCCCCCCCCTCCACTCTTCACTATGTGCAATGGTCCGTAAGAACGATCCTGCGTGTGTGTGTGGGTGTTGTTTTTTTTTTAATAGAACCCAACTAAAGAAATGAATAGTGGGCGTGGCACAGGCTAGAGTTGAGAAGTCGGGAGACAGAACTAGGACTAGACTCTAGATTCATTACGTTTGATTGTCAGTAGTTAATACTCTTTCTTATTTGAATTTACAAAGCGTATTTACAAAAGATGTAGATTCTATGTAGGCCTACATCATAAAATTATGTTGATTGAATGTAGACCCAAATTGAGATAGATTTAGACCAAGATTACTGATGACATTACAGCAGCAGAAATAAATCGTTTCGTCTCAGGATAATATGAAATCACTTGAGATTAGTCTAAGGACATACATGGAGTTTTATTTTTAAATAAGACGGTAACACTCAATTTAGTATTTATTAGTGATATTATTATTATTATTGCTGGTTTGCATCAGTAATCAATATATATATGATATATATATAATTAATAAATTTCCAACGTAATTGATTCTTCTGATCTGTTGTTTGTTGATTTTACTCAATTTATTTGGATACTGGATGGTGTCTATATTATCTTGATATAAAAATATCAGGATGTTTGCAAAGAATAGCATAATATTAAAAGTAATGATGATTATATAGTTATAATAGTGGTATAATGGGGTTGGTGATAATGTTGGTGATTGTCATTTCATGTAGGCTAGATATTTCTGGCTCAGATGTTGCTGTCTATCCATTACAATTTTGACAAGAAAGTTTACATAGATCGCACATTTTGACAATCTTCATTAACAAGCTGATTTTTACCAAAGTAGTGTGTGCGGACTTTTTTACACATGGTAGGATTTCCATTATCGACTTATTACAAAGACAGCATTCTTAATCTACATGGAGCTACTGTTTGTAATCGTAGACCAAAATTAAAGACTAGTTTCTTTGAAGATCTGATAAATATTGTTGCTTTTTAAATTAGATTTTCTCATTGAATATACTTAATTGAAAATTCACTTTTCAGATTCGAGAACATTTCAGGTCACATGTCATGGAGACCACATTCAAGACTATTGTTCTACTAGTTACAATCATTTTCCTGTGCCATTTCAATAGTTTTGTTACTGCTAGGCAGAGGCGACCAAATGTCGTGTTCGTTTTGGCTGATGATTATGGTTTCCATGATATTGGCTATCATGGATCAGAATTTGCAACTCCAAACCTTGATAAATTGGCAGCTGATGGAGTGAAACTTGAAAACTTATGTGCAGCCTATTTGCTCACCAACACGCAGTCAGTTGATGACTGGGAAATATCAAGTGAGGGAGCTTGTCATTATTGTTATAAAAAAAATACACATAAATGAATAGATAAAAATGTAAATAAATAAAAAGACAACATTGAAATTTCTCTGCAGCTTGAAGCAAAATGGTAATGATATTGAAAAAAAATTCACAGGTCTCCAGGCATATATATAATATTCTTGACCTAGCAGTTGTCAAAAAGAAAATATAATATATACATGTATATGTTTACTGTTTTCTTCCAGTAATTCTCAAATTATGTTCTTTTTTTTTTTTTTTTAATATTCCCATAAATATATTTTGCAACAAGAACTTTTCTCAAATGCCAAAAAGTTTCATTCTTGAATAGAATAATAAATCAAACGTCACTGACATAAGAACAAAGCCTGTGTTTTTCTAGATCCACACGGGACTGCAGCATGGCATCATTTGGAATACCCAGCCATATGGTCTTCCTCTTAATAATCCCACAACTGCAAATTTTTTGAAAGACCAGGGCTACTCCACCCATGCCGTTGGCAAATGGCATCTTGGTTTATATAAGAAGGAGTACACACCACTGAACAGAGGCTGTGATTCATTCTACAGTAATATGGTAATTCTATGGTTAATTTATTCTGGACATTTGATTTTATTTTAAAGAAGCTTAATTTATTTTAGGAGCCTTGTAGACATGGCTTGTGAAGTACGACATTTAAATTTTCAGGTCATGGAAATATTGCTGAGGTGCATGGACTTTGAAATTTTAACATGAGTGAAATAGAAATATTGTGAGTTAAAATCATTATAGCATAGAGGGACATTTACTCAAATTTATTAATATCACCCATTTTCATGAAATCATTTGTGTCTGCAAATATAAAGGATACCACTTATTAGGAAAAATTGGCTATATATTTAGTCATGCCCATTTTCTGTTGACTAAAATAGGTACCTAGGAACATGTATAGATTATTAAGGCCACCTGTCTTTGCCCATCTCTATAATTCAGAGACATGTGGCTATTATGGAAAATTCAATTAAATCAGTCCAGAAATTAATTTTCAAGATTGATAGGGAAAATTACTAGAAGACGAGACTTTATTCATTCCAGAATCATTTTAGTGTAGTTTTCAGACCAAGTTCAGTTTTCCATGTAAATTATTATTTGCTAGATATATTTAACTAAAATATGTACAAAAAAAAAACCCTACAAACTACATTATGATACTTGGATAACATTGATAATGTGCCCAATGTAGATTTTCCTTTTTAGAAATAAGAAATAGTAACAAATGAAGCAAAGACCCCTCAAATATATAAGTATATAATTACAGTGAGAAATAGATGAATGAAACATTTTTAAAATGAAAAACGCTCTGGAGAGCAAAGTGGACTATGTCTGACAATCATGCAGCATTAAGTTGCTGGAATTTTTTTAGCCAGAGATTTTTTATGGAGCATCATGTTTCATGTACTAAAATCACAAAATGATTAAATTTGGATAATTTTTATATTATTCATTTTATTGGTAGTAAATATAATCAGATTACTATGTTTCACTTTTGCATGTGCTCTGTCTATATCACAGGTTTTTGGGGAGGTGGAGAAGATTATTATACTCACTATACTTGTGATAGAGTCCACAGCAAAACAATAGATATTGACGAGGAAAGGGTAGATGGAGAATATTGTCATGCAAACATCTTAGCACGAAAGTATCAGGACACAGATAAATGGTGTGGCTTTGATTTAAGAGATATGAATGAACCAGTCACAGATATGAATGATACATACTCCACTCACCTGTACACGAGGAAAGCTCTGGATGTCATAAAAAATGCTTCAGCAGGAGACAAGGTTTGTGGTCCTTTACTCAAAATATCAGTCATATCTGTAATGTGTATCTCATTGAAAAGTCAGGGAATTAAAAAATCTGATGTTGTCATGGGTGATTTCACCACATGCCTGTTCATAGGAAGTTAGTGCTGTGGCTGGTCAGTGATGAAACTTACTGTTGAAAACCAGACATAGTCTCTCTTTTTTTCCTCCAGATTTTGTTGTATAATAATTTATGGTGTAAATTTGAACCCTGTTCACCAGTGCCTGAAAAACACCCGTTCCTGGTCTTCTGGGCCGAGAACGCAGATTTCTCGTTCATGTTCAATATCTTTTGTAAACACAAGCCTCAAATGCAATCATGGTCGCAGACATTTGTAATCACCATAGTCCTAAATGTCCTTGCCTCAACACGACATATTAGATCTATTTTTAACTGTAGTGGATGCATAGGACTGGAATAAGTGTGTCAGCCCGGTCTGCCGGGCTGTGAGGTATTTGACACTGGAAAATCTGTCCGGTGTACCGGGCTGTAGGGTTCAATAGATTAATATCTGAATCCATAAAAGTAGCCCTGCCATTATAACAGAGACATAGCTTTAGTTGTGTTGTTTGCAGTTTTGATCTTGCAGTTGTCCTCTAACACAAGTTTTTACTGCATATTTGATTTTTGAGATTCATTGTCTTTGCTGCAGTCTTTCACACAAGTTTGGTGAAAGTTTTTTGTCCAGATAATTTCTTATCGTATTTTGAATGACTCAATGGTAATGCGGTTTCACTGAACAGGTGTTCATTATGCCTTTCTAGCTAGAACATGGCATGTTATATTTGTTAGTTTTATGCCAAATAAATTAGCATAATATCATCTATCAGCATATTTATGTAAATTTTTGAAAACTTCTGTGAAGATTAAAGATAGGGTTTCTAAACTACATTTGTGACCATAAAGCTTACAAAATTTAGGAATTATAGGACTTCTTTAACGGCTTTCATTGCAGTTCTTCCAAGTCATAAGATTACATTTTGATGTTTAGATACCAGATAGCCTTGTGAAAATTAAATACTCTTTAATAAAATTTAAGGCTGCTCATTCACAGGTAACATATAAACAAGAGACATAATTTTCATATGTATAAATGATGCATTTTACTCCAGAAATTCATATTTTTTTGAAAATATATTTTATTGGTGTTTAGAAGAAAGTTGGGTAATCCCTTGGAATTCAAGAAAATTATGCTAAAACATTAAATCTTGAAATAATAGCGTAATCAATTTATACTTTTTCCCTCCAAAATGTCTAATGATTTATTATTTTATTTGACAGCCATTTTTCATGTATTTGGCGTACCAAGCTGTGCATAGCCCAATGGAGGTTCCTGCAAAGTATATGAGACCATATGCCCATATCAAAGACAAAAGACGAAGAATCTATGCAGGTAGACTGTGTGAAGAGCAAAGATTGAGATCCAGGTCTAATTCATAGCACTTTATAATAAATTCCTTATAATTAGAACCCCTAGGAGCTGAAATTTCTGATTTTGAACCATAGGAAAAGTTCTATGCAGTTGTAAAACTAGGTGAGGCCACTGCTGGATCTGATATTTGACTCCCTATATAAGTAATTGCTTAATCAAGAACGTAGCAGACAGATATAGCCATGACTTGAAACTGACCAATTGCTAGATAATTATTATGTACAGTGGTCTCAGCCTAAGAACCTACTGCCTAAGAGCCTGGTCTGCCTATGGGCCAGCCACTGCTGTGAAATGGAATTTTTCCTCTATAATTTACCTGCCTGAGAATCTGCTCCCAAATTAAAAATCTGTCCAAGAGCCTGGTGTCAGGCCAAGACGTGCATACACTCATGGTGTAGTTTCATATCAGATTGTCCACTTGAGAGAAATGAACAGTGCTAGGTGTTCAGTAAAATGAGGAGGAGGCAGAGGAAACAGGGAGACAAGGAATGGGAGTGAGAGGGGGTGTGTGACTGCATAATCAGGCCACAAGTGGAATGACCCATAACCATATCTTTGTTTGACAACATATGGGGCAGCACCTGTGATTGGTTCTGTGTATGAGCAGGAATAAGTTTAGACAGCTGACTGGTCAGGTTTTTTTTCTTACTTTAGTCAGTCTGGCTAAATTTAAACACTTCATGGGATTATCCAAGGGGTAATATAGCCATGTCATGTTTTCATTCAACAGAGAAACTCCCACATGGAAACTCACTCGACACTTGAAAGTACCTCGACATTATGCATGAATTATAAATAAAGAAAAGTGCGAGGGGAGGGTGCAGCTCCTGAAAATTTTATAACCAAAATATCAAAATCAGGGTTTTGCTATTTTTGGGCACTTTTTTAACCTCTTCTGATATGAGAAAAATACTGGTTGTGGCCAGAAACATCTACCTTATGCTCCAAAAACAGCACAAACACAGCATCACAAAAGATTGTATTGAAAGATTATGAAAATTCAATTGTGATTTTCTGAAAATGTACTTTTTTTCATTTTTTCCCTAAGGCTTTTTTATTTCTGAACCAAATGACTTCAATTTTTAAAAAATTTTGAGTATATATTCCTCATAGGATGTGTTTTAATATTATGCATTCTTTTTTCTAAATTTTGTTAATGTTTCTGTAGGAAAATTTGATATGCAGCCGAAAATTGAGAAAGATACAGATCGGTCAATTAGTATATTTCAAAAATTTATGACAAGCATTGTATGGCATATAACCAAAAAACAAAAGCTTATTATTTTCTACATACAGCCATTTTGTTACTGTGCCAAATTCCAAATGATTATATTGAATACTCTAGGAGTCTTAGCTTTTGAAATCCAAGATGGAGGTGATGTCATGGCAAACGGATACAAGACAAAATTTTGTACACACTTTAATTTGATCATGCTGAATCTGAATTTAAGAAGTCTTATGTTCAAGCATTTCAAAAATCTCTTTCTCAAGACCTGCATGCCTCCTTA
>JBCEWB010072494.1:0-13181 GCA_039654565.1 Peronia peronii | reverse complement strand
GATAGATAGATAGATAGATAGATAGATAGATAGATAGATAGATAGATAGATAGATAGATAGATAGATAGATAGAAATGGAGTTAAATAGGGTACAAAACCAAAGAAAGCAGCATTATACATGTATATTATGCACCACACCGACGTGGTAACGTATCGGCTCGTATTCCAGAGGTCAGGGAAATGAGTATCCTACCTTTATCTGAGATAACCCTAGACGTGAAGCTCTAGTAAGTGGTCTCGACAAACACACTAAGGAAAGAATGCAGAGTAGGCCTTTATCCTGGAACACCAGCCGGCCCCTCATCTGTACATTATTGGTACATAGAAAAACGATGAAAGGAAGAAGACATGGTAGAACGAACGGAATGGACTTTGTAATCTAGTCATTTGAGACAATCGTAGACATCAAGCTCTTTGGGTTTATAGATCTTCTCAGAGAGAATGTAGAATTCATGCTGGATGTCCAGTTTTCTTATTAGTGTAGTCAGTCACATACTGGGGAATTAGACAACGCCTACGTGCTTTGATGAAACGCTTTCTTCCCGAAAACGTCTATTTAGACAAAATACCATTTAGTTTTGCTAGAGTCTGTTTCAATTTAAACAGTTTGTTTGCTTGTTTGTGTTGGAATTTAACGGCACATATTACGGCTATATTGTGCTTAACACGATGGGTACATTTACACGTCAAAAAGCTGACGAAAGTATATATGTATAAAATATAACACTGAAGGGACGACGCGTTTATGAGTTACAAAAGGATATCAAAATGTGTATTTAAATTTGGATGAACAAAAATCGTGCAGTAAAACGAATAAAAGACGGATATAGGTAAGTGGCTTCCCGTGGGAATCACCGCATTCACACCAAGTTATGTATTATGATGGTGATGTTATAATTTAAAATGTTTTATAATTTAATGTTTTAAACAGGGATAACGAAGAAAATGCAGTTTTTAGAGCAGGGACAAAGGTATGCACTAGATTGTCTTGTATTGTGGTGGAAAGTTATGTTTGAAATCATGAGAAATAACACAACTGTGATGAATAGAGGAATTTGGTCAAAGCAGGTTAGACCAAGGCACTCAGGATGGAGAAAAGCTGCAGAAGACTGGCTGTCATATGACTTTGATTAGCACGGCTTAGAGACGCCCGGGCCTGGCGAACGACGGCAGTAATGCTTATTAGGTGCGAGTGATTCACTCCTCTCCAGGTGTTGTCGTTAGTCAGATAATGTTCCAAACGTTATCAGAGATTGCCATTTCAGTCAGTTATACTACACTTCGTGATTCTCCGATCCAGTACTAAAGTGAGTCAATCCAACCACTCAATCAGTCAGTTTAATCAGCTAATCAAGTCTGTCATTCTGTGAATAACATTTCAGCCAGTGACTGACTAATCCACTCATTCATTCACTCGATTAGTGGAAAAAGACACTTGGTTCATCTTATCTACCTCTCTTCACCCAACCCCTTCAAGTAGTGTTAAAATTTATTTCTTTTCCTGAAGCGATATTTAAATGAAGTTGAAGATAGAATAAAAAGAACCAAAGAGCATATTAGCGTTTATTTTTAGGTCAATTTCCTTTTCATAAAACAAATAAATTAAACATGTAATTATTTAACAAGAGAAAAAGCGTAAATGTGCAAAGCATAGGTCTGATAAAGATTAAGGAGTGATCATGAATCTTGAGCTGCAAGGTACCATATCCATTGATATCATTTTATAACCATCAACACGCTGACATCTTAACCGGGATCTATAATATAGAGCTACCGCCTCCATTCCGCAGTATGAGCTGCTGACGGCTTTGAATAGACACCACATGGGAGCCAGCACAGCATCACAATTCTCCTTTGGATAAATGAACTGAAGCGAAAATTAACTATTCGGCTATATTAAAAATGGATAGAAATATCAGAAGTTATTTTAGCTTTCAGATCTGGCGGCTTAAGTTTTGCTCATCTTCAAGACAAGGTGATGTCTATTTGGTTTGGTTCACCTCAGTTTAGACGACAGAATAAAGCAACAAACAATAATGTTGTAACAATGCACATGTCGGTTGCTGCATAGTTCAGAATCTTGGACAACCATCCACACTAATGGCACATCATACCAAGTCATCATTAATAGCTGCTTGAGAAACGCCCTCGAAACGATTGTCTAATAGTACTTAACTTTGGCTAATCTCCATGTCGTATTCAGACTTATCACGTCATGTTTTTGGCACCAACACGCATTTGTTCTAATTTAAGTTGGGCAACTTTCGAGTCTATTCGGACTTATTACGTCACCATATCTATTACAGACACATCCATTCATAGATCGTAACTCTAGATCGAAATATCTACGGTATCCCTGCAATCCATTCCCTTGCCTTATCTGTAGTAAGAGTCAATGACATTTTTCGGCTTCTGAAATCCAGTTATCTGTATCGCTACTGACATCTTTTACTTTCGTCGAAACAGTTACAGTAGCCATATCTGGGGTCTGGCATGATTTCTTATGATCCATTGCTTATGGACATGACAGATTGGAGATTAAACAAAAAGGTGGACAAAACTTCCTCATGTTTTGATTTCCCATGATCCCATTGCACTTTAGTCGTGACAGTCTGAGAAATAAATAAACATATACAAACAAACAAACATCCAAACAAGACAAGAGTTGAGCCTAATCAGTTCCCCAATGTACTGATTCATATATAAGGTGTCCATTGATGGGAGACTAATTTCCTGCCCTGCACTGGAGATTAGCTTAAGCACAGCCAACAATATGAGCATGATATCGAAATATGGGAAATATTTAGAACTATGAAACTTGCAGGAGGCAAAATTCCTCAACGAGAGCGTTAGCTTTTCAATTAGGTTAATAGTGAAAATCCTGTATTTTGAACTCCACCACAAGAGACCACAGATCTCGTGGAAGAGATATTTGGATGATTATGTGTGAGAAGCAAATACTCAAAGCAATAAAGTGGCCAACATTGATATTTCAAGATCAGTTTGGATGAAGATCTCTGGTCCATGGCCTATATTATGAAAGCTGTGACCGACGATGATTATGATGATGATGATGCTGTTGATGATAGTAGTGGTTCAGGTCGGGGAAGAGATAACACATGTGAGCCGACACATCATTACTGTCCCGCAAGCCTGAGTGAGTTTGTTACGGGTACGAGGCGTATCAGTGACACCTGCCTGTCTCTCTCTGCCATCAGGATATCAGAGAGGGCATCGAGTGCAGTAAGGCATGGAAGTGAGTAGTGTACTCGGTGACGTGAGAGATTGAAGAGAAGGTTACAATAACAACAATTCCTAATCATCAGCAGTATGTAATCTGTACAGATTGATGGACCAAAAGGGTTCAGAACAAGGCTTAGCCACTCCACTAAACAGCCATATTTTTGAACGTGTATTGGAATATCAAGAGCGAACTTAGAAAAATAGAAGAAAAGAAAACGGCTGGGGGCGAAGAAGAAGAAAAAAAAGAGAAAAAGACGGACCTGAAGAGCAAAGAAGAAAATGAAAAAGAGAAAAAGGCGAAGAAGAAAAAATGAAAGAGAGCGAGAAAGACGAAGAAAAATAACCAGCGAACGGAGGGGGAGAAAACAACAAAGACTATTATAATCTCACTGTCTATAAATTATAACCAAAACTACCAGTATAAGATAATAGTGGTATATCTAGAATGTTGGCCCTGCTGAGAATCAAGCCCGGAGAGTACGCCAGTTAACGATGACAAATTGAAGAACGGAGAAAGAAGGACAAAAACTGCAACATCAGCAAGAAAATGTCTCCACGTCATCTTTATACTTCGGGCATTATATGTCCCAGTCTTCCTTTGTATGATCATCTTGGCTTTATTAACTCTCTCCATACGAAGCACAGCCTATATTATTATCGCCCAATGAACCGTCTCATATCTAATTCAGTGCAAATTAAAACTTCTGTATTTAAAATTAACTGTTGATTTCCAAGTTGAACGAAAGAATAATTAATGTAACCTTAGAATAACAAGTATGAAACGTTATAAATCTGAGCTCTTTTGGGCTTTCGTACTTAAAGTGTCGACGGGAACCCTTTGTCTCATTCCCAAAAGCTGCCAAGGAAAGATATATTAAACAATAAAAAAAGGGTAGATACGCATTTCAGGTTTTCAAAGAGTTGAACATGACCTTAAAAAAAGACCAAAACATTTCCCTGCTTGGTGTGAAATTCAAGATGGCTACAAGGCTCGGCACTGCTTAGAAAAGAGCCGTCATGCCGAATGCCTTGCATTTTCGGAAAGATCTTTATAAGCAGAACACAGCGATAGTTTGTTTAGCAGATGAACCGTGGCCAACCCTCTCAATGTTGAAAGTGAAGCTAGAGAAAGAATGGTGGAAAAGAATTTTTTAAAAAACACAACTTTTTCACTTTATGAGACGTAATTTGTGTATATACACTATCACAGAATGTGACCCTAGCTTCTCAAGGGAGCTAACTGATAGCTGACTTTGGTTAACGATAGTTTATTTAGCCATTGAAGCATGCAAATTGTGTCCAGTGATGGACCTGAAAGAACAAAGGTGTAGAAAGTTAAGAAAAAGTACAAAATAACAACAGATCAGACATGTCGCTTGCTCTAGAGATTATAATCTGTGTGTTATGTTCAGCAAGTGCAAATGTAACTGCATCCCTTTCGAAGGAGATAAAAATAAGTTTACGTTCGTAAACGATAGCTTACTTAGTCGTTGAACCAGGGTCCGAGTACTCTAAGATGGATTTGCAACGCTAAGAAAGACAGAAGATGGAGAAAATTACGTCATAGCAACAGAAATATATGTTTGTTATCGGGATTGCAATCTATTACGTTCGTAACAACTTTTGGATATAGTAACTATCGCCGAAAAAGATAGCGAATATATTTTAACCCTACACAAGTCAGTTTTCGCAATGAACTTTGGAGTTTTGCCGAGAGTGGCCAAGTAACTTTGAAAATTTTGCAAAGACAAATCAATGAAATTTGCAGTTTTGCAAAAGGCAGCCGATGAAAGTTTCAGTAAACTGAGCTGAACATGTCATTTCCTCAAAAATCAAAACGTAATCCCTATTTTTCATTTAATGGTTGCTTTGATTTTTATGAATTGTTTCAGTTGTCATTCCATGCTCACAACTGCAAGAACGGAACTGAATGTGAAAATTTGAAGCCTCATTTTATTGGTCCAAGCTGGCAGAAGGAGATGGCGCTGAATGCATGTGCACTAAGAAAATCAAGCACCGCCATACCGTCACGCTTATACGCTAATTGTCTAAGTAATTTTATGTTCAAATTTAGTTTATACCATAGCTGAATACCCTGAGTCCTTTACTACACTGCTCTTAAAGCATTGTTTCCAGGGGTGAATTTGAATAAAAGATTTGCACCATTTGAAACAAAAGGTATATGATGTTATATGGTGAAATTAAACTGTTTTTGTGTTTCATATTGTTCTAGAAAAATCTGAAAATGAGTCACTCAGGATTATCTTTTGAGTGTGACGATATTGACTCAGGAATGCTCCAGAAACGCCGTACACTGTGTAGTTATCAGTTTCCTAAGCAAAGATGAGATCAGGAGTTCTCAGCCGGAATATTGGACGAAGTTGTATGAAATATTTGTGTAGCAAGGGCTGCCTTTAAAAAAAAAAAATATTAAAAAATCACTGATGGTAGTAGCCACTGCATCCAGGTTTACCCACCCCTGACCCCACCCCGGCCTCTTTCTTCCCATGTCTTATCCTACTTCTCCAATAAAAAAAAAAATTTAAAAACTTGCTAGAGTGAGGGATCGGCGGATAGTTTACTCAACCTTTGAAACAGAGATCTTGTACTTGATGACCTGAACGAAAAAAAAAAAAGAGAAAGGAAAAAAGGAGTTGGAAAGGGAAGGGGGAGAAGAAAGAAAAGTAGGTTAGAGAAGAGATCAGGAGGAGGGAACGAAGCGAGCGATCACTACAGCAATAAGAATAACACCAACAAATTAATGTGTCGAGCTGCATCGGGCCATGGTATTTTCCCCAAACCGGAAGGCAATTCCTATAGATATCTCTTTCGTGTAACTGTTGCCTTATTTTTACGAACTGTTGCAGTACATTATATTGTCTGTCAAACTGACAATCACGTGGGTGACTCTGAAAGTGCTGAGAGTAGGCGTGGCAATGAAGTTCCCGGCGACCAATACTCTTGGAACTATGGCTTACTTTATCGATGAATTTGTCTTTGTATACGTAATGACGCTGTGACTTGTGGGGGGGGGGGGGCAGTTGAGGATAGGGGCAGTTTGGAAGGGGAAGAAGCTTGGGGAGGGGGGGGGGGACTAGCGTGCAAAGAGAGAGTGAGAGTTTGCCAATAGGAAAGACTGGAACGAAGAAGAAAACGCAATAACAGCATTGACAATCACCAGAGAAGCTTCAATTCCATCCACAATAGCATCTCACCAACAATAGACTCTCTTGAACGACAAAAAATGAATGACAAACCACCCTGCGAAACGTTTCTAAAGTTCGTACCGTCGCAAGTCACAGAGTAATGCAAAAACACGATAGGATAAGGTAGATGGAAAATATGAGAAAGTCATATAACTAGATCAGTAGTAACATCAGCAACATCAGTAGCTACCACAACAACAATAACAACAACAACGACGACGACGGTAACAGTAACAACAATAACAGCAACAGCAGCAGCAGCGACAACAACACAACAATAACAACAATAATGACACAACAGTAGCAGCAAAGACAACGATATCAGCTACTGGAACAAAACAAAACCATTAACAACAACTTAAGCAAACAACACCAACACCACCACCAACAACAACAACAACTAAACGAACAATTCCAACCTCACCCTGGACATAAATGCTTCCCAAATGGTAACTCATATCATACAAGCATCACTAAGCCAATGATCGTGTACTAGGCGACCCAGGGAGTGGGGAGGGGGAAGGGTGCGGAAGGGAGGGAAGAATACAGATGAGGAGGAACAAAATATAAAAAAAAAAAACAAAACAAGAAAAACAACAACAACAGCACCAGACGTTTTGACAACATCCAAGATAGAATCAGTTACATCTTCTCGAGCGGCAAAAACTGCTGCGAAAGCCCGCCGGTGAATGATAGTTTACCGAGACCACTGAACCAGTGAGTGAGTGGATGAGAACGCAGGCCGAAGTCAGGAGAGAGTGAGAGACAGAAGGAAAGAAAGGAAGAAGAAAGAAGGAAAGAAAGAAAAAAGACAGAAAGAATGAAAGAAAGAATGAAAGAAAGAACAAGGAATGGAAAGGATAAAAGTGGATGAAACAATGAGGTGAAGAGATCTCGGGCCGAAGTATGAAAAGAGCGAGAGACAGAAAAAAAGAGAAAGGGGAAAAAAGTAAAAAACAAAGAAAGAAACAAATAAAGCGGACTGAAATACTAAATGGAACAGATGTCAGTTCGAAATAATGAAGAGTGAGAGAAAGATGACACGAAAAAGAAGAAGAAGAAGAAGAAGAAAAAAAGAAAGATTCAGGGAGGGTAGCAGCGAATGAAACAGTGAGCGGGGAAAAAACGCAGCCCGAAAACTGGGGAGAGTAAGCAGACAGAGAGAGAGAGAGGGAGAGAAAGAGAGAAAGAAAGAAAGAGAGAAAGAGAGAAAGGAGGGAAAAGAACGACAAATGGAGAAGGCAGAAGCGATGAAAAGGACCGATAAGGGGCGACTATCAACGCGAGGAAACGATAACACCAGTGGTCTCGTCTTTGATGTTGGTAATGCAATGTAACCTGAGATTACGTTTGATTCCAGTCACACGCGATGGCACTGTGCACTGGTTGACCCACGAGACTGACTCATTCTGCACCTTAATTAAGGATTCTGATGATAACAAAAAACAAATACTATTTGTCCATGGCGGTTGTTCCGCTCAGACACAATTCCAAAATGCAAATGGAAGAGATGAAAGTGAGCGTTTGTTACCCTTACGATAAAACCTTACAGAAATAATTCATTTCTTCCAGCATGGGTAATGTTATTGTTGCATAAGCTGCTGTTGTTGTTGTTGTTTTCAAGTATGCTTTCTTTAGATACTATTTGTGCCATTTACGTTTATCTGGTCGTATGTATGAATGTATGCTGTATGTGTTATTTCTCATCAACTGTGAAAAACATTTTCTTTTATGGGCCAAAAAAAAAATAAAAAAAATCTTGTGTTATCTTATCCATCTCATCTTAAAAATGTAGGACCCAGGTTTGACATGATGACCCATTTCAAACAATATTCATAAAGCCAATACGCTGGGCAGGTCAGGTTAGCATGATCTCAACAGAGGAGCTTTTATGGTCAGAGACGTTCAGAGATTGAATTCTAATTTCTATCTTTAAGTCAGTGGCATTTGTCAGCTGGTGACACGAAACACCCATTTTATCACTAGTTGTCTAATATCCGGGTAATCGACACAACTACTTGTGTTCGAACAGTGGTTTGGATGGATCTGTTGATCAAATGATTCTGGAAATATTCGGCACTGTTTGTTATGGGACCTACTTATTTCCCTTGGCAGCCAAGAGTTGCTTCCCTTAGAAAAATGTTTTTAATATGGTTATTAAGAACAAGGACAACAGTAACAACACCACCAACAACAATAACAACAACGGCAAAAACAGCAAAAGTAACGACAACAATAACAATAACAAGAGCACCAACAACAAGCAAAGAACTTGAAGACGATTTTGCCAGTAGCTGGATCTACTCATTTCTTGCAGATTAGAATTATCGCATTGATGGATAGGAATCCATTTCTCGCCCTTCCCTCTCAGATTAATGTGAATTGCATTCCAGCATCACACCAGTCAATGAAATGAGCTGGTAAACGCTAACTCAGTTTCTCTCATAATGAACAATTATTATTATATGTTATATTATATAATATATATTGTAGTAAAGAAGAAAATGAAACACGAAAGCAGTCACTAGAAGTCTTCGTTATGAACTTTTGTTTTTGAAGTCTGAAAGGAGACATACCAGAGTAATTGTTTTTTTTTTTTTCCCCCTTTCTTTTCTATCAAAGAATGTGATCCAAGTGAAACCCTTGGCTGATATTTACAGCAAGGATATAAAATAAGTACTATAAATGACAACTTGTTGTTAGCAATTGTAGTCCTGGCAGCTGGAAAATAAATGATCTCACGGAATCAGGTAACCTGTGACAAAAACAGATAGAAAATTTTGAGATAACCGCCTCCAGCTGGTCGAAAGACGTATAAAGAACGTAAAGAAAGAAAATTAATATCAGAATTCACAGATCTCGTAATCCTGAAGGTCGCTGGGACACCACTGTGGACCCTAAGCCTTGTTTGCAAATCCCTTCAGGGAATAGTCTGCACATAGAATATTTCTTGGGAAAATATGATTAAAGGCAATAATTTAACGCTAGAATGAAGTGAATCTATACTATAAATCTGCAGCAAAACTTATAAAAGGCTTATTTACTCAAAAACTGCTGAATGTAATAGTATCCATATGAAATTTGGCACACAACACTGTTGCATAAAGATATAAAGATATATGTTTCTACTGACATAAAGCCAAAAAAATAGCTTACTTATTATTTGATGTTATTCTAAAAACATGATAAAAATTGAATAGTAAACTCGCAAGAATGTTTGATCCGAATATAATGACGCATTCAAAACGCCAAATACGTTTTCTCCGATTAACATTCAGTTTAATCATTCAAAATACCAACATCGAAGTTCGCACTCTTTAAGTCGCAGGGCAGTATCGGTTTGACCTATATGTTAAAAAATTCCCTTCAGGAAGGAGTCTGTACATAAAACATTTCTTGGGAAAATATGATTAAAGGCAATAATTTAAATGCTAGAATGAAGTGAATTCTAGTAAATTTATACAAGAGCCGAGATAAGAGAATTCCACATCAAATGTCACTTTATAGGCTTCACGGGTAAGTTATTATTTGCTCCAAGATTAAATAAATATAATTTGATACAAGCCAAGAGCGATCTAAGCTAATGAAGAAAAAAGATAGGAGTATTGTTTTCAGAGATCCTTCCGTCGTATTTTCTTCTGTGCCGTCATAACATTTCATATACAGCTTCATCCTATCTTGGGACAGATTAATCAACAAACTTGGAAAAGATGTTCTTTGGATACACAATGTATGTATAATCTTTCTTCATTAGATTCGTAGACCGCGCACCTCCGAGCATTATTAAATTCAAGATCACCAAATTCATAGATCTTAAGGAACTTTTTAAAAACTCTTTTGACTCTCTCTCTTTCTCCCCCTCTTTCTCTATCTTCACGATTTTGTCACTCTCTCTGTTTCTTCTGTAGGGATTTTTAGTTCTTCTGGAAGGCAGTAATTCCTTTTCTGGAGGCTTGTTCTCCCCTTCTCCATCTCCTCCTCTCCCCTCTTCCTAAAAGAATAGTCTCTCTCTGGAACAACCTCTTCCGCCTTTCTTTTGTCCTCCTTCCTCTTTTTCTTTCCCCTCCCCCCCCCCCCTCCTTGTTTGGAAGACATTGCTTCCTGGAGCCCTCCCTCTTCTTCTTTACCACCGTCTTTCCTTCTCCTCTCTCTCTCCCTCCGTGGAGAATGTTGTTTTTGTGGAGCTCTTCCCTGTCCTTTATTCCCCAGCCTCTCAGCCCCCCCCCCCCTCGGCCCTTCAGCCACGAAAAGAGTCCTCGTTTGAATAGTCCCTTCCTTACCTCCTCCCACCCCCTCCTCGCTCTTTCCTCCTTGTCTCCTTCTGCCTTGGAAGAAGGTTATTTTGAAACAGTCTCTCCCCTCTGTCATCCTTCCCTCCCTCCCTTCCGCCCTCGCTCCGTCCCCCATCTCCCTTTGGGAAAATGTACCCTCTCCTAATTCCTTCTCTATTTCTTCTCTTTTTCTTCCTTCTCATAATCCCCCCCCTCCCCCCCGCTAAATCTCCCCGCTCTCTCTCACTTTCCCTTTTACACACATAACGACAACAATAATGCGCCATTTCTCAGGTCACATCATTTATCTTCATTTAGACCATTATCTTAAGCGGGAAGACAAACTAAGGGCGCGGACTGTTAAGCTGTGACATTCGCATACAAACAAAAAAATAGGCGCCGACATTTGCCAAATGTAAATTTTACCCTCCTCTCCCCTCCTTTTTTTCTTCGCCTTTTACATATTCCAACAATGAAAAAAGGGGACATTTGTTTTTTTAAACTTTTCTACTTTTTTTTTTTTTTTTTGAAAATTGGATTGTGAGAAACCATCTGTTTTGTCGGAATGAAGAAGTTTATCTCGAAGCTGAGCAGTTCAAAGTGGTCCTTGAGCTGCCGTCAGCCAATGCAGTGAGAAACGGGAGAGAGTGTTTGTAATGATTAACTCCTTTCCCGTCCCTGGCCGCCGATTTATATGCCAGACATGTTGCAGAATGTTCTCTCTATTTTTGCTGGATGCCTTTTTCTCTTAGAATCATTTTGAAAACGGATATCTCTATGAGAACTAGTTTGTGTTAGCATTACTCAGCTTTAAATATCTTCATTTTTTTTTTCGCATGATCTACTTCCCTGCTCATATCTGTATGTTTGTCTTTGCCTGTCTACTTTTTTCTTTATGTGCTTGTCTGCCTAACTGCCTGTCTGACTGCCTGCTTGTTTGTCTGTCTGTCTATCTTTTATTTTTGTCAACTTCATTCTCTGTATGTCTGTCTCTCATTCTTTCTCTTCCTTTCTGTGCATGTGTCTGTCTGTCCTTTCACCACCTGTCATAATTTCTGTCTATCTGTCTGCCCCATTCTCTGTCTGTCTGTCTGTCCATCTGTCAGCTTTCGTCCGTCTTTCTGATCGTCACATAAATACATCATTAAATTTGTTAACTGGAGTATTGTAGTTTTTGTAATGATTTCAAGATACGCTTCATTGTCAGTTGTTTTCTTGTTACGCGTTTTGTTACTGAAATTTGCTAGTATATTTTTTTTCTCTTTTCTCTTTCGTTCAAAAACTTGATAAGATAGCTGACATCAACAGAAGACAAACCTTCTCATCCTCTCTATTGGCATTTTCCTCTACTCTATGATCAGTACGATTCCTCACACACTTAGATGTATAGGATATTATATTTTTTGATATGCACCAACCCGAAATGATTCAAAAATTTGATTACCCTGTAATATCGTAACCATAAACATGAACATGTTCTCACTTTTGATATGAGTTCAATGATGAAAAGTTTACTGATAATTTTATTAGTGCAAACCTCTCGATCAGATTTATTTTCCAATTCACTACCTGATCCTTCCTTTAAGAAATTAACTGTAATCTTTTCTTCCGCAACCTTATGATCAGTTTCCAAACTGTCATCATTTAAGAAAAAGGTATCAATGTTGCATTCAAAGAATACGTTCTCTTTCTCCTTCTCTCATTCCTTCTCGTTCTTATTTCATCATCACTTTTTTTTTTTTTTTTTTTTACAATAATGTCGTCGGTTTGGTAATGAAAAAAGGAAAAATTCAATACGCCAGTCTAACTCAAACACCAAAATGATGTGCTGAAATGTGATGAAAATATCGAGAGATTTTTTCTTTTTTTTATACAACCTAAATAGTTCTTTGACATATCAGTATCATCATTGTTGTTTTCAATTTACAGAAAAAAAACCCAACAAAATCAGTTGAGTAGCAAGACTGTCCACTGGTTGCTGTATTAGTAGAAAAAAAAACACACACACAACAAAACGCCCTCGCAAGCACTAGTATTGCCACCACGGCCACCATCACTACAGCATTTGATCCCACCATCACCATCACATCCTTAATGACCACCGACTTGACAGATCCTATATAAAAGAGCATATACTGATAATCATTAATTCTTTTTGCGATCACTTAGTTTAATGTATAAGGTTCGCCTATACTCAAGTGACGCATGTTTCCATACCACATGCCTTAGAGGTCCTCCATCATGTCTTCCATGCTACACACCATGTGATGTGTCTTCTATGCTTCACATTATCAGAGCACTATCGTAATGCTACAAGTCGTCAGATTTTCTATGTTACACGTCATCTGATATTTTATGCTACATGCCATAAGGTTTTCTCTGCTATAGTTCAAAAGTGACGAACATTACTACTATATCTCCAAGGACGACACATCTAAACACTATCTCACGCTCCCCCCC
>JBCEWB010072483.1:0-13181 GCA_039654565.1 Peronia peronii | reverse complement strand
TCATGACAATTAATAGAATATATGGAGTGAAATGTTCTCTAATCACAATACAAGTATATCACTGAATAGTATGAGCTGTGAAATGTCATAGATGATTAGTTACTTTAACCTTTGCAAAGTGTGAATGAGAGAGACACAATGAAACCCTGAAAGAACTGCATATTTGTAATTCAGCTCCTTCATCTTGGAATCTTTTTTTACTTGATTGTGTTTTGATTTAGTAATTCAATAGTTGTGATTTCTTATTCACCTAGAGACCTGAAGGCGACACTCACAGAAATAAAAGATTTACAGACACTGTCAGATTCCTCTCAAACATACAAGGCGCTGCCTTTTTAATGCTCAAATCCTTATCAATCTAATAATAACATATAAAAAAGGATGAGGGTGCACTGATCTTTCGCGTCTATGACACAAGTGTGACATCCTAATATATAAAATAAATAAATAAATAAATAAATAAAATAACCACGGGCAAATAAGAAAAAGAATACAGGTTTAAAGGGATTGATTGCTAAATTGGTTGTGCCACACACCCTTTTTTTTATTTTTGTCAGAATAACATATTCAACTGATGCATAAATTTTTAGAAAAATGTTCTCTTTCCATATCACATATCCAGAGACTACTATCTGTTGTAGATGTATTGAAAAGCAGTAGCTGTTACTGAGGAAGCTCAGTGTTGGAAGGTTAGGCGTTTGCTTGTCGATGAAAACCTCGCGAGTTTGAATCCTACCGGAGAGGGAAAGATTAGAACCTGTTTTCTGTCAATGGCTCAACAGTCCTTGGCTTCTTGGATTGGAAGTCTAGTCTGGGATCATGGTGAAGAAAATTATATGGGAGATCAGATCTGCAGACTACGTTACTCATGACAATCTTTGGCACTTAGAAATTAGATGAAGATGAGGCGGAGAGATCGTTGTCCTTGCATTTTTTTTTTTTTTTTTGAAAATCCAAATGTTCACCAACTAATTTTTTTCTAAACAAAATGGGCACACACTTAAAGCCAATATAAGCCTAGTCTTTGATCTGAAAGACCGCACATACTATATAAGAAAGAAAAATAAGGGGAGGCGGAGGGGACGTAACTATTATGAAAGTTGGGTGGAGTTCCTCTCAATGGGGCGTCACTTGTCCATTGTCACACATACATTTGAATGTTAGAATGGTTGTAGCTCTTCTTTTTCACAGGCCTCCTATGCTTAGCCATTTACATGTGCAGTGCGCATGAATGAAATCCATGTGTATGCGTGCATGTGTGAGTGTGTGTATGTATGATGGATGGGGTAGGTGTTGGTTGTTGGGGTTAATGGTGTTCGCAATATATGTTTTGTGTGTGTGTGTGAGCTTAAATGTGTGGCGTGTGTGGATATCAATATAACTGTGTACATGTATTTTTGTGTTGTATGTGCATGTGTATGGTGGGTGCATGCCAAGGATTCACAAAGGAAAAGGTGAAAGAGCTGCACTCATGCAGAGACGGCTCTTGTGATACGTATTGCTTCGTATGCTATCGATATATAGTTATGTAATTGATGTTTTGTCATCTATATACTATGCAAAGAGTTAAGAAGTACTTTTTGAAAACAAATTACAACGAATATAATTATGTCTAGTACAATATCATTATGGCATTTTAGCAAAAAATGTCTTAAAATTAAGGTGACTGTCCACCGGCAACTAATCAAATACATCAAAAAAGTTGAAACACAATATGAGGAACTTGGTATTGAGATAATAAAGTAAACTGATCTCGCTGGCCAAATTTTCGAGCCCAGTTGGCTCTTCGTGTCATTATTGCACCAGAGCATAGAGATAGCAGCATTGATCACATTCTGACATCGACACTCTTAAGAACTTCAGATCCTATGCTTTTGTGTTGTAATAATGCTATAGAAAGAACAATATTCAATGAGGGACTTATGAGACGCAACACGGAGAAATCAGGCGCTCATCAAATTTTCAGCATATGGCGTTATTGGTATTATTGTTAAGGTTATTCATTTCCCTTTCTCTTTGTGAAAAGATTTTTTTTCTCTACTTTAAGTAGAAGTTGAGATATTGGTAATTAAAGACAGTGGGGGTGACCTGTTACTGCAACAAAAGTTAGTGAGAAAATGGCAAATGATTTTTGTTAATCCTTATCAATCTCTATTAGGCCATGCCACTAAATTACAATTTTTTGTTTTTTACTCAATCTATTTAAGCAAATTAAACTTTGAAATGCATTTTTAGATTGATATAGAAAGGTTCTGTGAAGAAAAAAAATTGCGTTAAAAATTCATTCACTGTTGAAAAACAGGTGATTTCTCCGGTCGCCTCAGTTTGACGAGCGCCTGATTTCATCGTGTCGCGTCTCTTATATTTTTCCAAGTTCCGGAGTGATGTTTATTCCTAAGTAAATATTAAACTAAAATTTCCATACAGAAATGGGAGAATTCAAAATGGCAGTTTCGCATTTATCTAATCTACCTGCATGATAAATAGACTTCTAATATCAGAACTGTTCTCATTATGTCCTAATACCTCTACAAAAAAGTTCAAATAATGAGTTCCTTTATGAATAAATCCTCCATGTTCCTGTTAGTCATAACTGAAAGGAATGATTATGTTGTGTTTGATCTATATGTGTACTGTTGCAGATTCCTCTTGCGTTCGTTTGTTATGTGAAAGAGATCGTCTTTCTAGCATGTCACAGGAATGTGAAGGGAGCTGCTGATTTCTTTATTGACTGCATATCATAATACACGAAGATAAAGTAAACCGGTGGATGCTTTGGACAGGATGCTATTTCTGCTAGGATGATCTATATTGAAATACAAACAGTTGTAGACATCGTCGGTTTTGATGAATATCTGTGAAAGTTTGATTATCTTTGATTTTATATTGGACGCCGATATTAACAGGTTCTATTCTTTGTCAGCAAAGAAAACACATGTATCAGCATTATGTGACTCTATTTTCGATGCACATGCCAATATTATGTCTTTCTTTTCCAATGACATGTCAATATTATCTGATTAGTCTTTTCAATGACATTCAATATTATGTGATTGTCTTTTCAATGAATACGTCAATATTATGTTATTGTCTTTTCAGTGGACATCTCCATACTATGCTACTCTTTCTTCAATGAATGAAATGTCAATATTATGTGGCTGTCTTTTCAAAAATATTCCAATGTTATGTGGACTTTCCAATGAAAACACCAATTTTATGTGGACTTTCTTTTCAATGCACATCTAGTATGACGTCAATGTTATGTGATTGTCTTTTCAGTGAATTTGTCAATGTTATGTGACTCTCTTTTCCATGTCAATGTCAATATTATGTGATTGTCTTTTCAATGAATAAGTCAATAGTATGCGACTGTCAATGTTATGTGACTGTTCGTCAACGAAGTGAAATTTTATGCACTTTTATTGCTTCTGTGCCTTTTTACATGTAATGCAATTGTTCCTGAATCTATAATATAGTGTGCAAGGTGTTATGTTTTCAAGAATTATAATATAAAAAAATATACATTGAATTATTATTTTATGGTTATGCCCATCATAGTCATTACATCATAGCGTAATATAAGTAATAGCATCGATCACATTCTGATAACTGCAGTCATAAGAACTTCAGATGTCATGTTTTGGCTTTGTAGAAGAGTTTTAGAGAGAACATTTCAGATTTGGGTTACCCACAGACAAGTCCCACAGTTAGATTTTCCACAAACTCTGGGGTTAATGTTGGTTCCTAATTAAATGTCAAGTCAAAGTGGAAGGATTTTTTTCATGCAGTATTGGAATGAAAAGATCCAGCAAGACAATTTACTTGATCTCCATGCATGATAGACTCCTCATGTCAGGAAGTTTCACATGATGCCTTAAGGCGTTTATGAGAGAGCTATGATGCTCTGTTCATCTGCACATGCATTATTTAAATAAATCCCCATTGTCCCTATCAATTTCTTATTTCAAGGGTTAAATTACATTATGTTTAGCCTATAACCGGGCTTGTCGCAGCTTCGCGTGGAACTTGTTATTACTTTGATTAAAGTGATCATCCTTAGAATATTGAAGGGAGTTCTTTTTAAGCTGTATATCATTCCTATTTCTAGTAGTTGTATTTAAAAGGACAGGATAGATTCTATTTTGAGTCTATAACCATTAGGAATTGGACACTACTGTGTTAAAGAGACTGTAATATATTATATGAATGTGAAGTTAGTTACTGAGTGCTAAGGGTCAGACAATATTTCTTTGTAGGATGATTTGAGGAGGGATGAAAATAGTTGTTAGCATGAGCGGTGGTGATAAAGAGCTTCGTACAGATTGGATTGTTGTTTATTTATAAGGTCCTGGATATGAAAAGACTATTCTGTCCGTGAAGCAAAGTTAATTGTTTCTTTTACTTTCAGATATTATTTCTGAACCTGAGTTTTAAAAGTTCTTGATAATTTCATTTCGATAAGGATATCCCAGACAGACGTAGTCTAAATACCTGATATTGTCAATCGGATTATTTCTAATGTCATATCTTTTTTTATTATTACTATGACTTTTATTGTAATGGCTATCATATCATCATTTGCTATGTACTGGAGTATTTTTGTTTGTTTGTTTGTTTCACATATTCCTGTCTTTTCGACATATAATTCAGTCCTTCACATTTTTCCACATAATCTGCCAATAACGTCAATTTCAGAGGAAGTACTTTCCTTCAAACTGCGATATATCTTAGCAAATAAATACGCTTTTTAACCATGTTACGAACTTATTTTATTGCTTTGAAGCTGTTTATCGTACTGAAGACTGTCTGCCATGAGTGAGGCTTTGTGTGACCTGTGGAGATTGTCTGTCGTATCTGAAATTGTCTATCACAGCTGTGACTTTCTAACATTTCAAAGATTGTCTACCACACGTCATATTGTTTGTCATACCTGGGCCTGTCGCTAGTATATTGTATTTGACCTCTCTGTGAAATCTGCGAATGTTTGTCATGCCTGGTAGGACTGTTTATCATATCTCAGATTCTCCGTCATATATCTGCGATTGTTTGTCCTGACTAGGATTTGCTATCATAACTTAAACTGTCTGACATATATCTGAAAGTGTCTGTCACTTTTGAAACTGCGTGTCATATTGATACTGTCGGTCCTACCTAAGACTATTTGAGATGGTGTTTAGAACTATCTGTATCATACCTCCTAATGTCTATCATAAGTAAGACACCCTGCTCATATTTGAGACATTCTGTCTTATTTGAGACTGTCTGTTATATCTGAAACTGTCTTAACATGTGAAGCTGTCTGAAATGTCCTATCTGAACTTCCACTAATATTTTACACAGATTCAAATCTTGAACTGTCATATCTGAAACTGTCATAGTACCTGACACTGACTGTTATATCTGGAATTAACTGCCATATCTCAGATGATAATTAAAAGTGCCTATCATTATTGGAAGTGGTCAGACACAATTGAAATTGTCCGTCGAACAATAAATTCAAATTTTGCAAAATATTGATCTGTTTCCTCGAGGTAGCACTTAATTAGTTTAATTTAAAAGAGATTTGGATTTTTTTTTTCAGTGCATTAGTTTTAGAATTGGATAGAAAAATATAAACCGATCCATCATTTGTCAGTTTCTATAGATAACATTTTTCTTTTTATGTGTCTTTCTTTAGAATTTGGGCTTGCATATTTCAGTCTTTTTTCAGGTGGTTTTCATGTTTTGGTATGCGGTAGTTAAAGAGCGCAAAATGACAGAATGGATACTGATGACAACAAAACCTAGATCTACTTAGTTTTTATCGTTGTTGTAAAACCATCGTAAATTTGTGTGCGTATGTCGTGTGTATGTGTGTGTGTGTTGTTTTTAATCAGTCAAAAGTCATAGAACTCTGCAAATTTAATGAGGTTTTCGACAGCCAAGAGCATTTTTTGAGGAAATATGGAGAAGTGAATGTACGTGATGTGTCATAATCCGAAGGTTAAGTCTATGAATATAGCAGAACTCGAACTAAATAACCACAACTTTCACATGCACTGGAGACAAAATCATTTTTTTAAAACCATAACACTTTCCTTCTCTCTTTAAATGGCTTCAACACTATATGTTTATTGTTGTTATACTGAGGTAAAAGTGAATGGAACTTCGTTCTCCCCCTTTTAATTCTTAACCCGTACGACGCACAAACATACCCGATTTATTAATATTTCTTCTGATTCAATTCTTATCACATGTAGGACAATGTGATAATCCTACATTTATAAATAATTAATTACATATTGGTATCGAAGTTTACAGAAGGGAGCTTATTCTAGCCTTAGAATAACCAATATAAATGTTTACAAATCTTAGATATCAAGGACCCTCAGTCATAAAGTGTTAATTATTCTTGTTGCAGTGATTGACGGTATGATAATGACCTACCCAAAATGAAGTATATGTATTTGTTTACATGGCAATGTGTTCTAAGACGTCGTTTGTAATGAGAAAAGTGGTACAATTTTGTGTCCTTTTTTTGCCCAAAACGAACTGAATAGATTTCCTTGATCTTAAGCCTGACGGAAAGACAAATTTAATCACGTTGGGTCAGTACAAATCCACCCTTTAATTTGTCTTAAAGTATTTAAAAGTAGAGTTCATTTTGTTTTCTCTGAAATTAAAAAAAAAGAAAGAAAAAATGAATGAAAGGAAGAAAGATAAAAAAGAAAGAAAGAAAGAAATGAAAAGAAGAAGGAAAGAAAGAAAGGAGCAAAGAAATTAAATTATAAAAGTTTATTACTATATTATTAGGGTTCATAAGCTTGCTGTCCAATTCAGAAAAACTAATTAGTAGAGGTTTGCAACTGCAATAATATTTTACAGTTTGAAATTCTCCATGTGTCATACGAGATTATTTCCCTTGCATGACCTCACTCATTGATGATACAGATATAACATATTAATGGAACATTAAAAGTTCAGGACAAAGTTGGTTTATACCAGTCACAAAAGGAGGATAAAGAACAACAGGCGAAATATGAATAAAGTGTTATATACAAGCCTTGTTTAATGAGGAAATAAAGATTGAACAGTCGAGAATGCTTTGTTACTTTCTATAAGAAGAAAATAATGCTGCTGCAATATTTATTTAAATATGGCCTATTTATTTACCCTATGTATGATCATATGAAGAGTAACCAACAAAACAAATAAATGAATAAATAAATAAATAAAGAGATAAATAACAAAACCTCTTTAAAAACCAACCAATCAGCCAATCAGTTGATCAACCAACCAATCCAGGTAAACAACCAATCTTCCAGCCTACCAACCTACTAAACCAACAAGACAAAGGGGGGAAAATTTCACATCGATGTAAGTGACGCCAATTGTATTGCATTGTTTGTCTACTCTTCAATTGTTTCAATTTTATTGTTTTCATGAGTTAAGACATCGAGTAATTAAATCAAACAGAAACCATTTCGTCTCACGTTCTTCAACATTTTAAATTATCTCTCCCTTGGATGTCAGAATTATGATGTCATCTGATATTCCTCTTCCTTTAAAACAACAACAAGGTAGATTTCTTTCTTTCTTTCTTTCTTTCTTTCTTTCTTTCTTTTCATTTTAAATTAATTAGCTATACACTGGAACATTGATAATAAGCGTCTAGACAACGAAATATTTCTAGATCTATTCATTTTTCATCTCTGCAGCAAACACTACATCACAGATAAAGAAATACGGACTGAGTATAATGAACAATCTTCTCTCAAAAAGCTAACAACTTGTATAGTCTGTACGGGACAAACGCTATATAAATACTCGCTGTTTTCGAAGTGTAACAGGCAGGAAGGTTGATTTTTGTAAATGTGAATTACAAAATTGTTGTTGTTGGAACTATACCAGCAGAGATTATATTTTAAAGAATTATGTTATGAACTTATGAACTGTAGAAATATGAATCAGCGTTTTATGGTTATGTCTATCATAGTCATCATATCATAGTACAAGTAACAACACTGGTCATATTCTGACAACTGCAGTGATAAGAACTTCAAATCTCATATTATTGTTTTGTAGTGGAGTCTGTCTCAAGTACAACAGAATCTTTGACATTCGCATTTTTTTACTACTGGTTGAGTCGTGGTTGTCACAGTCTATCACCCTCTGGTTTTTAACTGTTTGACTACTACCAATAGTAATCAATGCCTACAGCGTTAGAATAATAACAGAATGGCCATGGCTAGCCGGACTTAAGCCCGTATAGTCTCGAAGTCTAGCCGGACTTATTCAGTCCGTGTCATTCAAATGTAGCCGTGAAATGCTTTGACCGCGTTATCTTCCTTTGGGAGGGGGTGGGAGGCATGTGCGTGCAGCTTTAAGTTCTTTTAGCTAAAGATATGCTAATCAGAAAATGATGGTCTAAGTTTATCATCACGCTTGATAATCTTATTTTTTAAGTATTTGAAACACAACGCGGTCTAGATCTAGATCCAGATCCATTCTACATGACAGTACATCTCCTTCAACTACACCCTACAAAAAAAAAGACAAAAAGGACAGAAAAATGCAAACGTTCTGTCAAGAAGACACAAACACACACACGTTACATGGGACAGAAAAGAAAGTATACAGATCTACAGATGTGGACGCTTTGGAGTTGGAGATAAACCCTTCACTCTCAGTGGATGACGCACGCAAGATGTATCTAGCTAAAGCATCTCCTTCAATTAATCCTTCAATTATACATATATAAAGAAAAAAATATGTCAAGTACACGCACACTATATTTTTATTACTAAAAATACTTTTTAAAAAAAAATAGCGTGGCTGAGGTTTGTATCCAGGCTTGTTGGAATATCAGTCTGGTCACTTATCCATTCGGCCACGGACAACTGTTCGCTCCTGGTAAAAATCAACAGTATAGTACATAATCCAAAAACAGGTGTTGTCAATAAGTCCGGCTAGCCACTTCGTAACAGAATACAGTCGCAAACAATATCCAAGACAAGATGAAGGAACATTTAGAAATTGACATAGAATCAGGAACTATTATAGTCGATTTGGTAGTGTAAATGTGCAATGGATATTTCTGTCATTAGTCTAGGTAATCTGATGAATTTCAGTTCCACGGCTGTACCTCCACTGATGAGTTTAGGCACTAACTGTGTGCGGAGTATTGCAAAACATGTTTCGTTCGTTTTCACACTCAGGAAGGTGTTCATCGATTTTGTCTTCAGAGATAACATCCTTCAGTGGCTTTTCTTTAGTCTCTGTTAACATGTAGCAAGCGCCGGCAAAGGTAAAGAGGAGAAGACAGATGATAGTAAAGGTAACCGTCAAGGAGACGGTTTTACTCGGGATTAGAAAAGGGGCAACAACTCCACCAATTTTGGCGGTTATTATAACCCAGGTAAAGCCCAGACTTCTTACAGTAGTAGGGTAAAGTTCCACTGTCCAAATCAGGGTGATGTGCCAGGCAGTTTCGGTCAAATTGGCACAGGCAATGACCAGAACTGTTGTGGGAATTCCCGCCTCCTCTTCGTTGATCACATTTTGGACGATCACCACTGATAACGCCATGACGTCAGCTAGAGCGGCGAATCCTAGACTGGTCCAGCGACGGCCTAAAATGTTGACTGTGAATTGGCTGATGAGGCGAAGGGGAAGCGGCAGCATAGAAAACAGTATAAGGTTGATGTAAAAGTTTCCAGAGAGCGCTGTTACCCCGAAAAAGATGGAACTGGTCACCATACCACCAACAAACCATATCCAGCCCAAGATCACAGTTGTCTTGAGTAGATCTCTCCTGAAAAGGTTCAGAAAACCGCGAAAAACGTTGTCGGTTTTCTCCTTATTCTCGCTCAAACTCTGGAGTTTTTGGAAAACGCTGGAATCGATTAAAGTTTTGCGGTTTGTCGCTGCCACTTTCCTCACGACTTGTTTGGCTCTGTTGTATTTTCCTTGCACGGCCAGCCAACGCAGACTTTCGGGGACCCAGAGAGCTGGTAGACAGACCAGGAAACATAATATCCCTGTAGCCATCAGGACATGTCTCCAGTCACCGAGAACAAAAGTCATCCCTATAAATAGCAACGTCGCCAGATTCCAGTCCGGCAGGTTGCCCATAAATCCTCTCCACCATACTGACATGAACTCACCTTGCAGGTAAAATGGGATGAGTACGGTTGTTCCCAGACTTAATCCCATGAAAAATCGGAGAGCAGCAAACATATGCCAGGACACGGAAAAGGCTGCAATGAAGTTGAGTATAGCATTCAAAGCTATTCCCGAATAGATGACCTTTTTCCTGCCATACCTATTGGCCAAAACTCCACCACAGATTGATCCAACCATAACCCCAGCCATTTGTACTGAAATGATGAGTGAAGAAATCCAGGCTCTATGGCAGACCAGATTCCACTCAGTCACAATGGTAACGGCACTATCGTCAAACTTGATGTCTCCAGCACAGTTCTGTACATTATCACAGGTCAGTTCAATCTCGATTATATTCACCTGCGAAGTTCCAGTATCATAAGGTACGGACATGCCTGAGACGTTTACTTCACTTCCACCTAAATCTCTTCCTTCTGGCTTCGTTGACCCTGAAGGAATAAGGTCCTCAGAACGGTTGGTAAGGGAGAGATTGTGGAAAGTACCAGAACATTCCATGCCCGGGTTGTAGATGCCAAACACCATCATGAGCATGACCCAGGGAGAGGGAAGGTCAGCGGCGTAGCAAGCCAGAGACATCAGGACCTGGAACCGACCACATCCTCCCAGCTGATGTATCAAACTGTCGGTGTTGTCCACGGTCATTCTTGTTCACACTGTCCACAGTGGAAACTTATGAGCTCTCGGTCTCTTGAATCAAAGTGTCTATCTGTGACGAACCTTTTGACCAGAGGGATATAAATAATACATTTAATTTTAAAGCAACGCGTCACAACAATGATATATAAAAACAATCATAGGCACTGTGCATAAGGACATAAAAGGAACTCCCAGACCTCCTCCCCCCCTTTCCTGTCCACTCCTTAACTCCATGAGAATACCATCGCACCACCAGCTTCGCACACTTGTTTTGTTTCGATGATATGTCCGCACTTTAACTATCTATATTTATTTTGTTTAAGTCTGTTGTTGTTGTTGTTATTGTTGTTGTTTTCATCTCAAAAAAGAAAAAAAACTGTTCGTCGTGTTGAACACACACACACACACACACACACACACACACACAAATCAGTCATGTTGTCCTGTCTTCGTCATATGGTTTCGAGTAATAACTGATCTGGTTTATTCCGTTTCGCTTTTGTCTCGTCCACATCTGCTCCGCCGAGATAACCGCCTGTAGGACGTTCAAGGACGTAGGGAGAAAATATAAAATAAAGTACATGTCATGAAATCCATCATTGATTGGAAGTGATGTCACCGTGGTAAGATTTTGTTTTTAAAACTGTGAAAGGCCCTAGAAGATAAAAAATATGACTAATCTATGAATTACTTCAATGACAACAATGTGGAGTAAAAACGATCTGAACTTCAAAGGGGATAATATAATAATATACGATGTTTCTTGAATAAGGATGGTTTTGAACAAGGCCTCTGCATGACCGACAATGTTCGTGACCGACGGTTAACGGTTAATCGACTCCCATGACCGTCGATGATCGATTATTCTATCGATTAAATATTTCTTTCTTTGTCATGGGTGACGTCACTTCGATTATGGTTATCGGTTATGGCCTTGAGCTTAGTCTATTGTGACCAAAAACAGAAAATGCCCCCAACTACAGTGAGCCTGAGTTTCGCTCACTTGACCTTTGACCGGGGACTTAGATTAAGAAAAACTTGGGGTGTGAAACTCAATATTTCACAACCCTGGCTCTATAGATCGATCGGACGTCGAATGCTACTACAGTTTGATACCAAATATTACCTTATAACTCTCATTAGTTATGATGTTAATAATTTGGTTAAAAAAAAAAGTGGCAACCCTCTCATCAGTTACCAATTTGGGAAGGACATACCGCGTGTCAAACTATGACAACAACAGCAAAGCTCTGTGGTGGGTGGGGATGGGAAAAAATTACTAGACATCCGTTGCTCAACACTAGTCTGTTTCATACGACTTTTGCAATTTTTTTTTTCAAGATACCGAGATTATTTGGCAAAATACTACGATCTGTTTCAGTCGTTTATCCAAAGAAGTTTGCAAGGTGGAGAGGGTTGATCGGGGTATAAATGGGAAGAGGGGGAGGACAAGTAGGAAGCACATATTCAGAATTGCGCCGGGCACCTCGAAGTCGACCACTTTGATGGCTTAACCATAAAAGCGCCGGAAGAAATAAAATGCAACATTTCCACTATGATACGGATTCATATTCTAGAAATAACAGTGAGACAGAAAATGGCATTACATGTATGAAACGAATATTGTGCTACCGTTTTGTAGCCCTCTAAAACTTAGTTAGTATGCTAAATATAAAAAAGGTTGCAGCAAATCGTTCCCTTGACACTACTAGAGTTAAATGGTGAATACATTTCAGCTCTTGGCGTGTCATTATTAGCGGATCAGTGTTTTTTTGTTGGTTTTTTTTTACGGAAGTTGACATGCGCGTAGTAGGGAATGGGGGCTGGGAAGAGTGACTCGCGTGTTGCCGAGGACGACTTGTTTAGCTATTATTAATTACTTCTTTCATGGTCGATCATGACCGACAAGTAAGCGATCATTAGTCATCATAATCGATTAATCGATTATGACTCCATCACCGAAATAACTGGTTATCGTGACCGACCATGCGCAGGCCTATTTTGAGCAATTGATTACAGCTAGTGTAAAAAGTTAAAGGGAATAAGCCTTCAAATCTTTCTGTATGCTCGAAATATCATTTCATGCCATGGAATTTCTGTTTAAATGATGAAAGTGATACAACTTTATGTCCCCGGTAGCTCAACAGAATATTTTCTAAACAACTCGCGATTTCCTAAACAAGTCACGTTTATTTGAAGTTCACAGGCCCTCGTCTAGTAAATCTACTGTGTATCAGTGACCAACGAAATCAAAGCCTGTTAAAAAGTAGCTTACTTAGCGTCATCCATAAATTTGTTTGTTTCTTTGTGTTGGGGTTTAACGACACATCAGCACAATTACGGCTATATTGTGTCAAACACGGTAAGATACGTTTACACGT
>JBCEWB010072473.1:0-13181 GCA_039654565.1 Peronia peronii | reverse complement strand
ATAGATAGATAGATAGATAGATAGATAGATAGATAGATAGATAGATAGATAGATAGATAGATAGATAGATAGAAAACCCACGGATGGATGGGTGGATGGTTATGGATGAATGGATGGATGGATGGAGAGGCAGTTTGACAGACTGATTGATGAATGGATAGATGGATGAGTGCACGGACAGACAGATAGAGCTAGATGAATAGAAAGAAGAGTAATGCCTTGACCTGCAATGATCTACCAGCCAGCAGAAGAACACTGAAGCTGTAAATAGATCTATGATGTTATGGCATCGTAAAATATGAGAGCGTGATAGCGTGGGATAACAGACTTTGGCATCGCCAATCTTGGTCTTCTCAAGATCTCTGTGTACAGATGTCCAGCTGTATTATCTTCATATTGATGTTGAAAGGCGAAAAATTGATATTTGCTGGCATAATTGTTACCCTGCCAAATTTCCTGGGGCCTCATTTATTTATGAGCCATCCATCAAAGTTCATCCCACACTGTTGTCTTATTGTAACATTGATCCTGCAACGCTTTAGAATAGAGACATTGTATTCTGGAATGGCTCGTCCTAAGATTTCAGCCTATCATGATTGTGTATTAATTTCTTTATGTTTTGGATTCAAGGCGTCCAAAGTGTTTATATGATTTTAGTTAATTTGCTTGTTTACTCCCGGGAAGAAGTTGTCAAGAATTTCAAGAGAGAAGTCACTCTTAACACTTATCTTTGCCCGAGATTTTTGACTGAAAGACAATCCAGGGCAACCTTGAACACGAATAGACAAGAGGAAGAAACATAATCACTGAGAACTCATTTCTAGAGCAGTGTTGCCAGTTTTTACCCGATCTTTGGAGACTAAATATTGTTTAATAGCACAGACATGTTGAATTCAAACTAATGAGTTATACTCTTTACATTCAAAGGCATTTTTTGGGGCTGAAACCAGTAGAATTGAGCTTTGGCACTTGGTATTCGCGATCTAGGCATAATCAACAATGGAAATTCATTGAAATCCCCAAATCGATAATTTAACCCCTTATTGGTGAATAGCTCATCGGAGCACCTCCTTAAATTGCATGTTCCTACCGCTTTGACAAGCAAAGTTTTTAGGCAGACAGGATCACTTGTATTCTAGGATACAAATCCCATCAAAGAAAATAGCATTCCCATAAGCAATTCTTACCGGTTATATTACATGCATATGATTTGTAAGACATAATCTCTTTGATTTTCTTCAGAACAAATCAAAAGCAGCCCACACATAGCTCCGTTCTGAGCGTGTGAGAAGTGATTGTCTTATGCTCACTTGTGTTTCATATTACGTTCTTATCTTTCTCTGTTTGTCCAGACTAAATCAAAAGCAGCTCATTAATGGCAACAGCATTCCGACAAATAGTTGAAGACTTAGGAGACAGATAGTTCTCGTTATTTTCAGGTTGACGGTCATGGGTTTAATCCTAAACCTTGAACCACCCCATCTTAGAAGATCAGAAGAAACAGTCACTGTTATCCAAGCAATGGTTTGAATCAGCATTTTCATCGAACAAAAGGTATAGGAGTCTTTAGAAACAAAAGTCCACTTTTGTTCCATGTGTAAATAGTGGACATAAATGTGTGATTTTTCCCTCTTAGTCTTCAATTATAATAGCCCTGTTGTTTTTTTAATCATACGATCATGTCTGTCTCAGCTTTCCAGAATAGATTAAAAGCGACTCGCGGCTCATCTTGCGCTTGAACTTTTGAAAGAATGTGATATCAACTTCATGTTTTCCGATTTGGCCGTCGGCAGTTATAGGATATAAATTAAAATCTCATCCGAAATGTCTGTGTTAATCATAGCACATATGTACATTCTTTTGTAGCCATCTGAGGTCTGAAAAAACATGAAACTGGGCGTATCCGATAAGGAATGAATCTCACTGAGTCACTAAAGGTAATCCTGTCTGGTGAGTGCTGGAAACGGAAAGGGTTAATGAAAGAGAGAAGCCCGTGCAGCAACGCCTGGGTAATTACCACATGCTATGGCTTACATCTAATCTTGTCTAGGGTTTCATCGTAGCCCCTTTCGTGGGCAGGTTTTAAAAAATTGATGTCCTTCTATGTTGGAGGGATTCACATCAAAAGAATTAAGAACCAAAAATTCATAAAAGTAAGAGTAAATCACTTTGGCGGGGGTCAAAAATGCGTTCCAAAAAGTGGGACGCTGCCCTCAACAGATTACAGATTTTGTTAGGAACAATTACTGTATATAGTCCACTACTTCAAGGAACAGCTATCACTCGCTTTTAGTACACGTAAAACGTCAAACCTTCATAGAAAATGAAGTTTGCTTGTCTTTTTTTTTTTTAAGTACAAATAAAAACATTTAAAAAATAATTCAGACATATGGTGAGATGTTTGAAACTATGATGATGATTTCAAAAAATGTATTGGAACAATGTAGAAATGGTTGTCAGATTGAAATGGGCACTGAAAACGACAGCTGTGCAAGGGAAAAGACCACTATCATTATAATAATGTACATATATTTTATTCTCTAGTTTGGGCGCCGCTGTATCTGTTTCTCCTGTCTTGCTCTTATAATTCCACAATTTAAAAAAAGTGTATCATAAATGGGGATTTGGGTGCTCTTCTTCTTCATTTTGAATTGTCTTGTCTCTGGGGTGCTACTCCAGAATGGGTGGAACCGATAGTGATCACTCTTAGTACAATGTATTGTACTATCGAATGCCAATGATGCCGCAGTTCACTTCAGTTCTGCTATCTACTTGCTCCTCTATATGTTTTGATCCCAGGACGGCGTTTTGTGATGGATGCTTTGTCTCCATGTTCTAGTTGCACTCACTACCAAGACTTCGAGTTTCTGAAATAACGTTGAAAATTAAAAGAGATTGGCAAAGTGTGGCTTCTCTGGCAGCTCCTTCATCAGATTCCTTATCCCTGACCACCCAGTCCAAATTTTGGGCCTTGTATTGATGATTCCGCTCCTTAGTAAGGTTCAAATGGAATAAGACATCTATAGGGGTTGCTGAGATACCACACCTTGTGACTATACGTAATTTATTTACTTTGTTGAACTGCTTTGTTTGGTATTTCACATAGTAAATGATCATGCATACATCCACATTAAGGCATGGGTCTCAGACCAGTGCTGAAAGTATAATTGCTTCAGGTTTGAGATTAGAGGACAAATCTTGAACATCGTGTCCTCTACCCAGAGATTCTTGGTGCAGCAGAAACTGTGTGCCATAAGATCTCTTTACATCGCTTCATATGCAATCACAGAAACTGTTTCCTTCTTCCTCATCATTGGTTAGAAACATCTTCTTTACGCATACAGTTTTCAGTATCACAAAACAAATTGGCTTTCAGTTGCTTCACTGACAGATTATTTATTGTAACACCCATTCCATTTTCTTCCTTCACTATCAAAATTTGTGTCTCCAGTTGCTGCAGGTGGTTCTGTGTAAATCCTAGCGGCTTCATGGTCCGTGTCTGATTCTAGAATTGCGTTAGCAGTTATTATTCTGTGAAATGAAAAGAGGGGGTTGTGAATGAGAATGGGAAGAGAAAGGTAGAATAATATGCGGTAATTATTTGTAATTAAATGATATTCAGTTATAACAAAACTACTAGATCAAAAAATGTGCTATGATATTTGGGCATCCCATTTTATAAGGGATAGACTGATGTGCATTAAGCCCAGGTCTTTAGTCTAAGCTTAGCTAGTGAAGAGAATACAATCCCTCAGATAGTCTGGATCATTTAAACCGTTGAGATCTATCACTATCCAAATTGTGAATAAACGTTAAGAGAATGAGTAAGCAATGTAAATCTTTGCCCGAAAATGCTGAAAAGCACCTGGCCTCTCTTGGACAGCGTCTCACTTTATGATCATGAGTACGGAAAATTAGTCCTTTAGATACGTCTACATACATAAACACATCAAAAGACAGTGCTTAAAGGGACAATAGAAACAACATTTAAAAATTATGGGTTTTACTGACCTTTGAATGCTGCTCATCGCTACTTGTACTGCAGGACACTTTGTGGAAAGGGGAGATAACTTTTGCAAATAATTTTAATGCCGGAAATGTTCCGTAAACCCAGGCCTCTATGTTGAATACCCCCCTTAGCGCTTAGGGTTTTGTTGTTGTTGTTGTTCTTGTTGTAAGATGGGGGGGGGGGGGGAGAAAGAGCTCTTCAGTGCTCAGGTTTTCTTTTGTAAGATGGGGGGAGGGTGGAAAGAAGGGAGTTTTGACTTGCGAACAATTAAGTGTTAATCGTAAGAGAGTCAACTAGTCAAGCCTCTGATATAGAAATCCTATTGCTCCCCCCCTCCCCCACCCTCTCTCTTTCTCTCTCAAACAGTCAGTCAATCAGTCAATACCAGAGGTCTGCTGTCGATCCTGGTACGTTAGATAACTTAAAGAATTGTTACTGCTTCGGTCTCTCTGACCAACGGGGAGAGCCTGTCATGTGGCAGTTGATTTCCAAAGATTTTATTTGTGTCATCCGTCCGTTTTGCTATTCAGGAACTGGTACTTTGCAAAGTTAAAATTTTGGCGCTGTATTGATATCTAATCAGCTGTCATATGATCTTTGTTAAGTGCTCTAGATCTCCCCCTCCCCTCCCCCCCCCCCTCCCAATGTTATGGCTTGAGTAAAGCCTTGGGTAGCCCCATTGCATTTTGACCAAACGCCTTTTTCAATCACAATTCAGTTCTTTCCCACCAAATTAGACAAAGTTTCTACAGTGCTTAACCCTAGACATGTTAAGGAGCCAACCTGGTCATGATATACTGTTGCACATACGGTCGGTCCTCATATCATATTCCTTTAACGATTTAGTCCGTAATCAGAAAGGATACCTCACGAAGCCATAGTTGAATGGGTCTAAAACTTGAAGCAAATTTCAACTTCCGCACGCCATATTTCTATGGCTGTTAGATCGCCAAGCAGGCCTTCTATCATAAAAGAGTTAATGACAGTTATTTGTAAGTGGGTGATTGTTACTTCGATTTGAGACATCAGTTTCTTGTTTCTTTCTTTCCATACTGAAGAGCTTACCCTGACCTTGTCCACCGCTGTGATCGGTTCATCGGGGTGAATGCGTTAAGGCACAGCAAATTGTTTCTTCAGTACGGGTATAATCTGTCACTCACAGAAATTCTATGATATGAGCTCTTTTTAACAAAGCTTTAGGGTTAAAGGACAACCCATTGCATCACTCCATTCTCTGAAAACTGTATCGTTGTAGATATGTGTTAAAATGAGATGTGCAAAATCAAATTGCGATGTTCTGCAAACAGAATTTGTTAGGGAAAAGGCGTTTTGTCCAATATGCACGTTCGAGCTAGTGATACCAGTGACAAGGCAGTTTTGTATAGTAGTCCACTTGTCATAGCTTGTAGCTGCAGCCTGAAAAGCCCGGCCTGATTATGACCCGTGTCTCTTTCACTCAGTCGATTGGTTTCTTCACTTCTATCTGCTAGTGATAGCTCGATACCCCCGTCACTGAGTGTTATTCTCTTTGTAAATGTGAAGGAAACGTTTTACCTGGTCAGTAACCGATTCAGCATTGAGCTGTCGTCGTCGTCGTCCCCCTCTCTCCCCCGGTCAAGTGCCAAAGAAACCTCCAAAATTAATCGGCATTTTGATGATATATAGCCAAGTTTAGGCTGTCCGTGCTGTCGGTATTCAAGCACTTGGCATTAACAAGTAATGGACCGAATCACGAAAAAATTAAGAGGATAATATTGATACATGAATTATCTAATCCAGTAGTCATACAAAGCACTCTCTCCCCCCCCCCCCCCCCCCCCGAAACTCGTGTCTGCTGTCTGTCAGATTGTGTGTGTGTGTGTGTGTTTCTCTCTGTCTGTGTCTCTGTCTGTCTGTCCGTGTGTCTACCTGTCCGTCTGTGTATCTTGTCTGTCCATCTGTCTTATATGCTTGTCTGTCTGTTTGTCTGCCATTCTATCTCACTTTCGGTTCTCGTTTTTCCTAACCCTGCCATTTTTTTTCTTCTCATTCTGTCACTCATTGTGACCATTTTTTTCTTCTCTCCCCCCCCCCCCCCCACACACACACACTTTTTTTTCACCTCACTGTTTGCTCCTCGTGTCCTTCCTTCCCCATTTCTCCCGTTTACCCTCACCGGGGACTTCCCGTCTCTTTCCCTCAGTCTCACTGACCAGTCCTCTCTCATTTCCTTCTTGACTTGAGAGAAGAGGAATGAAGTTTACGTTCGTGACCCATTAATTGTTCTTTTTGGGGGGATTTTTTTTTACATTCAGAACGTTCGTGTGGATTGCATAAGATCTGTATATTATGTTGATCGTATCTTTACCGTGATAATCTCATCGGTACAAACTGCTAGTTGGAACCTGGGCAGTTAGAAATCGGATGAAAAGTAAGCGGAGACGCCGTTTCCGAACAAAATTTCCAAACTCCAGATTTCTACCCACAACATTTAACCATTCTTCTCACCAGACTGGCCATGCACTTAATGCCGAGATAATCCCTGCTTTCTTAAAATTGAAAGGTAATATGAGATCGTGTCAGAAGATCGTGATTATTTGTCCATTGTTTACAACATCACCTTCAACACTTCAAAGAGATTATAAAATTTGTTTTCTTTGCATCTGGAATCATAGAAGTTCACAATTTCAGAGAAGATAAAAAATAGTATGTGAAAAAAAAAACGCCAGGTAAAGAAAAGAAAGGAAAATATCAATTTAAAAAGTGTTGAATATGATGACGTAAATAATGGACAAAGGGTCACGACTTTCAGATTCTGACCAGATCTTCTCCTTGCCACCTTCTTGCCTTGTAAGTGTAAAATAGTGTATGTATTGCGCTGTTTGTCTTGTCGGGAATCGTCTTAGTTCTGTTTGAGATCAGAAATGTTTGAACACGGTGGCCGTCTCCTCCGACTCTTTAATTGCCAACGGCCAAGGAAATATCATTTTGGGAGAGAGAGGGAGAGAGGAGGGGGGGGGGGGTGTCCTGAAGTAGATCTAATGTTAGTAGAAAACGTGGATATATCGCATACAACATCCGCTTCAGAGTTTTCACTTTCAGTGTTCCTGTCTTCACAGTAAACTGGTATGATCTAGTGTTTGTAGAAAAGGTGAAAATATCGCATATCGATGTGAGGCGTTCAGTATTCCTATCCTCACGGTAAACTGGTATGGTCTTAGGTTTCGAAAGTGTTCGTAGGAAAGGTTGACACTTGCGATCGCTTGTGTCTGAAATTTTTGCAGAGAAAGTTCATAGCTACGACCTTTTGTGTCTTTGCGGTGTTCGTAGTAAAGGCTCTACAGTAGTATACATGTGCCCTATTTCCTGTGTCTCAGCGCTAGCGGGACGATTTACGAATGCTACGGAATCGAGTTTGTTTTGTGTGACCAAATTGCAGTGGTAAGTAAAACGTCAGTGCCGACAGTAGGCGATGTCCTCAAGCACAATCCCATTGTGTTTCTCCTTTCTCATTGTGTATCGTGACACCCGGTTGTCTTTTGGACCCCGCGGCTAGTAGATTTCTCACTGAATCATCAATTAAATTATTTCTCTTTGCCAAGTACAAGAGGTACAATACGAGTATTCTAAAGAAAGAAAAAAAATCACTTTCTCCTGTTGTTTGGAAGATGAGTAACCAAAAATTCTGCAAAATTCACCATGTGATGAAAATATTTTTTTTCATTGTGATTAAAAAAAAAAAATTTTTTTTGCTTCAGATGTTTCAGATGACAAGAGGAAGAGTGATTGTTTTTGCTCTCTCTCTCTCTCTCTCTCTCTCTCTCTCTCTCTCTCTCTCTCTTTACAGTGCTTGTAATGCTATCACACCTTTTGTACGTGACAAAAAGAAGTAACTTAGCCGGGCGGAAAATATGTCTCATTGCACTCAAAACAAGATGGTCTGGCTGGGACCGTGATTTGTCGAGTAAAGCAAAGCATGGAGTGGACTGGCCCGCCTTGTATTTGTGACCTTAGCTAAGCCGGCCGAAGATGACACCTCAGCTCTGCGCCGGCTGGAAAAACAAAATATCATTCTATTCTGGAGCTTCCTAAGCCTAAAATCCATTTCCTGGACGGCTGGAGCCTCGTGGCATAGCTCTGTGTTGTACAAGACCTATCTTAGAGTTGACATCGATCTTTGCAGGTTTTCTTTTGCGAACCAACACACTTGAAGGAAAAAAACAACAACAACAAATAAACAAAATATGAGAAAGGTTTATTTATTTATTTATTTATTTATTTGTCTTCCAAATGGAGATTCATATTTTTTCATGTTCCTTTCGTTCTCTTCTCCTTCTTCTTCTTCTCTCTGTCTCTGTCTGTCTGTCTGTCTCTCTCTCTCTCTCTCTTACCCCCTCACTCGCTCTGTTTGGCTTTCTCTAATCTGCCCCACTCGTCAACAATTGGGATTATGGGCTCTTCCTCCCCCCCCCCCCCCTCCAACATTGTTTCGATACTCCAGCAGAACGAAGCCTGTATCAAAGAATTCGCAATGCTAAAACAAAAAAACAAAACAAAACAAAACAAAAACGCTGTATATACCAGGCATGATTAAATATTTGCATACGTATATTATGTATGTGGTTATTTATCTTTTTTTGTAATAAAATGTTCCTGTTCAGTTGGGCTGGATTTGTTTTTCTCTCCCATAACACGGGACATGGGTGGGATCTTGCCAGTTGTTTTCTAGATCGTTCCCCCCCCCCCCCAAAAGCCTTTCAATCCTTAGAAAGTAGGATTATCTCGGCTTTAAGAGGCTGCCTGTTTCAAGGTGAGAATTTTTGTGAGTAAAAATTTGGAATTAGGAAATTTTACCCTGACAGCGGCACTCCGCCTCTCTTCATCGATTTTTAACTGCCACATGGGAGAACCGAAATATATTTGCCCTATCCGAGAAGGCTAGACGTCGGACTTCCAAAGGAAGCCAGGGGACCATTGAGTCACTGCAAAGATGCAGGTGTCGATCTTCTTATCCTTCCATCCCTTAGTGGAAGGATCCGCGAATCGAACGCACAATCTCACGTCGAGAGTTGTTTTCACCACGGAGCAGACGCCAAACCACATAGCCACGCCATTTGTTCACGTCGTTGTTATGACTGTGGTGTCAGATTCACGTCTTATCTTCAGCCCCACAGGACAAGGCAGAGTGGTTGATTGAATGCTGGAGTACAACTGAGGCCAAAGATCAGTTCGTCGTTTCATGTGCTGTTGACCTCGGGAACTTTTTGCTGTAGCGGTAATGTAGTGAGCCTAACAGTGTTGACTGTACGGAAGATGGCATTTCCAGTTTCATTCACATTATATTATGGTTTATACCTCTATGATAGTTGAATCTCTTCGAGTTCTGTGGTGTGTTTATGCTATAAGCTTTCCACGCATTGATAGTATAGTATGTGCAAACAGAAAATATGCTTTCATTTCATAAGCAATTAAACTTATGTAATGAGGCCTTCTGTTTCTTGGTGAGCACTGAGCATCCCATGCTATTTGTGGGAGTTCATCCGACCAGCGATATACGGTAGATTAACCCTAAAAGTGTCAGTGAAAACTGCAAAAACAAAACAAAAACAAACAAACAAAAGAACAAACTAACAAAACGTTTTTCACATTGATTTATTTACTTCCAGAAGATGACAGGTTAGATCTAAATGGCATCTCTAGTAGGATGAGTGGCTTGCGATAGTTGTGAAATATGTATCATTTGGAAAATAATTCAACTGTAAAATGTGAACGAGTCTCTAGAGTTAAAGTTTAAGTCTGCTGGTTTAAGTCTCTAGAGTTAAAGTTTAAGTTTGCGACTGCAGTTTATGGCCTTGTCCCAACAGACGATGCTTATTTAATAATATCATTGCTTCAGAAACCATCTTTAACAACAAAATTGACATATTGTCCGTTATGGGACTCAAGGCAGTTTTTGTGTTATCTTCAGACGCCCGCCGCCCTTTATTTGATTGTTTTATCAAAAGCCATAGCTTAAATGAACTCAAGACAGCGAGCTGTATCGTAGATAGATGTATAACATAATAGCTGTCCAGGAGGTGCTGGCTTTCATGCCAATCACAAAGGCCACTCTTTCTTCTCCCCTCTCTTAGCCTGTATGTGACTGTTTGCCGGCCCTTTTCTATGAGCCTGTGTCTTCTTGCAAGTCAGCCAGTCGAATACATGTATTTTGTAAACAAACTGGGAGACATTGCAAATGTATGCCACGTGCCAGCACATCCACTGATCACCTCTGGCAGACCCCCCACGTTGGCAGCAGTGACATAAGAGTAACCCATCTGGACATTGTCGTAGCTGCCTGCACTTTTGTCACAGTGTTACAGTCAACTGCCTGCACTTTATCACAGTGTTACAGTCAGTTGCCTGCACTCTGTCACAGTGTTACAGTCAGCTGCCTGCACTAGTAACATGAAACCTCTGTCTGGTCTGGCTGGCCTCTCGTTCCAAAAGCAGAGGTACCGATGTTGCCGTTACGGTTATGCTCCGCCTTCTAGCTTGGTGGGTGTGGATGTCTCAGCTCTCAAATGTGCACTTGCCTGTGTGCTTAGTAGTGTAACGTTTGGGTCTAAATTTGTGGCATTATGAAGCATGTAAATCGTTGAGGTTCAGGACTGAAAGGTGCTAAAGTGTAGATATGACTTGAACAACAGCTCGTCATTAGATAGGGGAAAAGAATTGACACATCTAATGCTGTGAGCTAGTTCTTGTGCTCCTTGTGTTCTGACATGGCCATGGAATATTGTCTTGTGGATTAGGATTCTCTTCCAATTTCTGGTCTCAAGTTATGCTCAGTACAGGCATATCTGTATTTTATGCTAGGAGCAGTTCTTGCTCATCTATCAACATCTAATTCTCTTGCCATTTGGCCCCTAGCGCAACCTGCAGATATTGTCCTCAGTGTTATACCGGGTAGTTTAGTGTATCCTCTTCAGCATCTACTGTCAGGACATGCATGTGATAAAGTGACATAATGTGCAGTATGATATATTATAATATGGACTACAAACACGAAATACAAGATATGAAAAACTCGATATCTTTCGAGAGAATCTCATTATTGTGTTTCGTACGATCGGGGTGTCTGGAAATATTTGCACTTTGGGGCTGTACTCTTTCCACCAATTAATTTCAGATTGTGCCTGAGATCCATTAATGGTATAAAACCGTATGATATTTTACTTAGTGGAGCAAAGTTACTTGATATTTTGTCAGAGTTGTGAATGATGATAGAGGGCAAGGATTTTGATTTGCAGTCGCCTTCGGAAATTCCCGCAGCTGCTTCACTTCGATCTAGCCATTTTGGCCCAAGTGACCTTGTGTGACGTATGATTATTGTGAAGAGACATACTACAATGGCCGAAAAAGGAAGTAGCCCTTGCGATTATAGTGATGGAATAAGTTCTTCTTCATCAAAAACAAGCATTTCATGGGAGGTTGGTCGGAGAAAGAGACTTGAAAAAATTGTTAGTAGTTATTGTTGTTGGTCAAGAGCTGGCAATGATGATGACTGCCTATCAGGAACGGAAGCGCATGTGGCTTGCAGCAGTCCACAAGTACAAGTGTCACGTAGCATTCAACTCATCCTTGCTCAAATAGATCTAGTGAGTTGGTGTTGAAAATTGTGGTTTGAAACGATTCCACGCTGGACGGTAGTGTGAACTTTAGTCCCGTTGATGGAAGAATCTAAAATTCGCAAAGATATGCAGTTTCTTACCTTATTTTAAAACCCGAGGGAAGTAAAGCGTACAGCTGTCTAATGTTGAACATGGAGCTTGTCAGGCATACCTTTTCTTTCTTTCTTTCTTTCTTTCTTTCTTTCTTTCTCTTTCTTTCTTTCGTTCTTTTATTCTTTCTTTCTTTCTTTCTCTCGTTCTTTCTTTCTTTCTTACTTTGTGTTATTTTTAAAACCGGAAGCGTTCAGATTGGTGAGTCAGTATTCGTCTCACTTTACCCAACTTTTCAATACTGAAAACACACTGTTTGATAAAAAGCACAAAATGAACGTAACTATGTTCACTTCGCTTGGATTGCACGACTGTACTCAACAACCCCGGAGAACGCCATGGCCTTACCTTTTTGGACGTAGTATTTTGACTCGTTTCCCACAGACTCCGAAATTGAGCCTGAGACTTGGAAACCATCCAGGTCACGGTCCCACTGTAATGTATATTTGGATTAGGGTCCAGTGCCGAGCCTAGAGAGAGAATTGAATCGTGAGACGTGTGTGCCATCCTGGCCTTGATCACTAAAACAAAGCTTGTGTGCTGTACACGCTCACTCTGTGACACACTTTCAGTTACACTCGTCCTTAACACGTGCTCTTGTTATCAGTTATCTCTCTCCCCCTTTCCACTAAAAAAAAAAAAAAAACGGCCACTAGTACAGAAATTTTTATTCAGCCCAGAGGTTTCAAGTCACTGTAATTCTTACCAACAACAACAACAACAACAACAAAAAAGAGGCGCGTATGTCTAAATTTTTGGAAATTTTTTTCTTAGGCCAAATTTATCAGACTGCACGGGCTCCGTTTTTTTCTGAATTCATTCGCAATTGTACCTATAGATATTTTCCCCCAGCAACATGAAAATAATGGAAAACTAATGTAACCAAATGCCTCGTCATGTTAGTGAAACACATTAATTTCTTTTTACATTGTAGTGGCTTTCCAGTAGGAAATCAGTATCGTCTGGTTATGTACGTATGTGCCATAGCAGGGTGCAATATTAACCAGTTGTAAGCCGTAGTGTTTAGGTCAAATTGATTCGAGGGGGAAAATGCTGGGGATTTTTCCGGGCCACTAACTTCAAAGTAAATCAACTATTTTTGCATCTTTGATAGGCGTGTATTATACAGAGATTTCATTCACACTGCTATACCACACCATGAAACGGCGTTATTGGGCAAAGTTTTTGAGATTAAACCATAAGTCTTACTAACTGCAAAAATACTTTCGTCTCTGTGCGAAGGAATGTGCATTTGCACGCGGCATATTGCACGAAATACGTAAATCGTAAACCAGTAACTCGGCAACATGCATTCAGACTGATCATTCACTTTGTTTTATGTATTTTTATCTGTGTTTAATATCTTCTCTATGGCGCAGATCACACTGTGTTTTCCTAAAAAATGTTTGAGGCCAAATATTCAAATAACT
>JBCEWB010072451.1:0-13182 GCA_039654565.1 Peronia peronii | reverse complement strand
ATTTATATATATTTATATATATTTATATAGTAGAATATATACAGATATTCTAATCATGATACAAAGCAAGAACATAGCAAACATGGTGAGGATTATGATAATGAGCTGGACAAAGTTGAAATAGAAGGTTTGCATGTGGAGGGAGTGGAAACTTTAGGCATAGATAAATCATTTCAATCACTCCAATGTGAGAAAGCAGATGAAGGAAGATGAATGGAAAAAAAAAAAAACAAGACAATTTATGCTGGCATGAAAGAATGGTAAATAAAGTACATGTATAGAGTCTATTGACAATAACTTCAAAAACAATACTGTGAAAGTTTAGAGTCTGTTGACAGTAACCTCAATAAGAATACTGCCAAGTCATGACAAAGCTAGGAAAGAATCCATAATGTCCAATAAACACTAGGGTATCTATATTTATATGTGTGACGAGGTCACCAAAACACACATCTACTTCAGGTTCTTCAGCAAAAAATTCAATATTATGAACTCAAGAAAGAATAGATCATGTTCCTCTTTTTTTTTTTTTTTGCTTTTATCCTCCTGCTTTTACCTGGGTGCAGTGAGTGTTACAAGGAGGAACAACCGGTGGTCTGCGGCTTACTGGAATGCCTCAACAGGGGTGATGCTATGGTGCTGTAGTGCACTTGTCACACTGTCAGTTCAGGTTTTGGTTGATTAAAGAAATAATGAAGTAAATATACTAATGCTGAAACATTTTTCTTTTGTTCATTGTCTGAGGAATATGCAGGTTGGCAGTTCTGTCTTTCTACATAACGTTACGGAATACTGGTAGTGATTCTAATGTATGCGATAACATCAAGCACAGGAATAAGGGCTGAAGCTGCAGATGGCATAGCACAGCAAGAAAAACAGCATGGCACACCTATAAATGTCTGTATATGACCACAAAGATTATACTACTACATTCACTTACTTTAGTGGACATATGCAGATTTAAATACAAGCCGACAAACTGATTGCCAGTTCTATACCATACATGTGAAAACATGAAAATGTATTGAGATTACTCCTGAACTAAATATCCTGAGAACAAATCCAGTACTAGAATAAAGCATTGCTCTGTGAATGAAATTTTCATGACCAGTGACTCCCACACATCTTGCTCATTCCTGAACATTGTCGTGTTTTCTTTTGTTTTCTTTTTTTTTTTTTTTGACTGTTCAATTCACAATTTAATCACACATATCCAATATCCAATCCACACTACACATATCCAATATCCAATCCACACTACCGCACATGATCTCTTTAGTTGTAACTGTTCTGTAGCTTCAGTTCTGACATTGAAATACAATAAAATTTTGAGTGCGATGTAAGATAATAATGCTAACATACAGAATGTATGATCAATAAGTAAGTCCTCTGGAATCCTTCATACAGAACTTTGAGAGCAAGAAAAGATTAACAATAAAGGTATCTTAGCTATAAATGCTTTGACATTTCACACAATTCTGTCAGTTTTGTTACAGTATTATGAATCAAAATTTTAAAAACTTCCAGATTTACATCTGATTTCTTGTACTAGCCAAACCACAATCTATCTTTCACTGAATTTGCAAGATAAAAATCTCAGGGTAATCAAGGAATTAAAAAACGCAGGGTACAATTTATCGCTCACATCCTAGCAAAGAATGGAAAATTCATGACAATGCTTCAGATTCTATTAGAAATTAAATCTGTTAAGTACTTAAGTATAAATTATTAAAAAAAAAAAAAAAAAAATTACCTTGACTGCAGATCTTCATGATTTGAACATAATATATTGCGTGACAGTACCATTTTACTTGTGTATTAGATGTATGGCAATGTAAATGAAATCAGCGACAATGATAATTACATATTTATAAATGGAAGTGAGTGTCTTAGGTTCACAACGCAGAATGATTCTTTTTTTTTTTTTCAACTGATCTGAATCAAAAGCTGTTTTTGCATTTTCACCCAAAGTGTTTCCCGATTTCCATTCAATCCTGTTAATTGATGCAACTAGAAATACAGCATTTTTCTGTTAGTGTTCCATTCTTTTATTAAGCTTTAAACTCCGACTGTTCATTTAGTGCTACACTATTTAAGCTTAACCCTCACATGCCTGAATTGCTCCAGAGTCTGCAAGTCCAGAATCGGCTTACACAGCCACTGAGAGCAGGTCGCCTGAACCCAACCTCAATACTCCACATGATCTTCGCAAGCGAAGAAACAGCCACCACCACATTTGTGCTGCTCAATTTATTTGAACAACAACTTTTAGATTTCTGGAATTTTTCTCATGTTTAAATGGCCAGTGATATACAGTCGAGCACAGAAAACTCGAACATGCTAATCTTGAATTTGATTTATCGAATGCATTGTTGGCCCAGTTTAAAGTCCTATAATTTCTTTGTATTATTAACACACATTTCTCAATCTCTCGACACGGATTTCTTGAACCATTTCATCATCATCTAAAAGACCTCAAAGGGGCTGATTAGGCCCATTTTTCTTGTCTGGTCCTGCTTGCCACAGGCTGTTGATGAAAAAGGAAAGTTGTGTGGGAGTGTATAGTGTAGGTCTAAATTTGGGCCTCATTGAAGGCAAATCACAGTCAGGGAGTGGTGTGGTAAATGAGCAGGGTGGTGGACAAGGCCACACACGCTGTCTGTATAGCCAGGAATAACCATAGTCTATATGACATGATGAACGCACAGCGGGGTGGTAATGAACTGTATGAAAGACAATAGATACTGTCATGTACCTGAGCTGAGGGGCACTAATTCCTAGAAAACTATTAAGATCGGACCACATTACTGTCATCATGGTTATGTTCTATTCCTCTGTAAAAAAAGGCCGTCCCAGAAATCTGAAATTACAGAAATCTTGAACACATTTTTCGATCCCTGAGAAATTCGAGTTTTCTGTGCTCATGTGTACATAATTCTGCATTGCACATCTTAGATGAATCTTCGCATACTGCCTTTTCAGTGTGAATGTTAACAGCATGACTCTTTCTTAGAGACTGAACACTGAACATCCACTGTATTATTTGTATTACTTATGGTATTATTCGTATTACTGATGTATTATTTGTATTACTGATATATGTACTGTATTTCTGCAGTAACCAGGCAAACAATAGCCTGATCTATCTATAATACTGAAATTATTTCTCCAAATTTCAGTGGCAATACATCCTTGCAGTCGGAAGCCCTAGACACAGTATCATCCAATGTTAACCCTTGCAAATGCCATATATATTGACAACACTGATGTTCCCCAGCCTCTGAAGACAGAACTTTTAAGGTATTCCTCATAGGACTGGTATTCAGTTACACTGCAGTGGCAAGGTGACAGAAACCAGATCTATCTACAAGTCTCCTAGTATTTCTCAAAACTTCACTAGTTGTAAGTCCTTGCTGTTCAAGGGTTAAAATATATAATCATACGCATTAACACTTTCACTCTCCCACTTACCAGTACCACATTCAAATGTTCCCTTCATTTCTGAACACTTAGAGTCACGTTCAATTCACAGAACACTATCAGACTAATAAATTGTGCGTTGGTTTCTTGCCCGGCCAAGCTTCCTTGGCGTACTTCTTCTTCTTTGGTTCTTTCGGGCCTTGTTCCTCCACCGCAGCCACAGGTATAGGATTGACTGGTGCCACAGGGGGTGGGGCCGGTGTTTGGAAGTCTACATCTGGTGCCAGATTGGGCACTGGCAGGCCAAGTTTGGCCGCAATACTTAGGGGATTGGCCAGCATAGAGCCAGGCCCTGAGGACGGCAAGTCTCCGTACAGACCGTGTGTGTTGGGCTGGTGTTTGTGAGCGTGGTTATCTGACCCTACCATGTTGGCACCTGTGTCCATCTTTCCTTTCTGTGAGCAGAAAAACCAAGAGTAGAAATGCAAGAATAAGACCAGAGATGTCGCTGGTTGTTATCCCATTTATGAAAAATGGGATTATGGCATTGTCGCCCCAAAATTAAATTGTCGTAACTACAACAGTTTCATGTTGTAGTTAAGACAATTTAATCTGGGACGACGATATCTCTGTTTCCATCTGTAAAACAAAGATTATTTTTTCAATAATATTGTGCTAACAAATAGTAAATAAAATATGCCATTAACTTTGCCAAGCCAGCATTGCTCTTTCTGCTGACACAGAATAGCCATGAATGGGTCACTTGACCACACAAAGGTCATTGCTAAGGCACTCCATATTATCCCTACTCTACAAAAATAGCATGAGTCATTTTGAGCACTTTATAGCAGAAATCATTTCATGAGTTCAGCTACTATGATCATTTTGAATTAATATGTACTTCTGTTGGTGCATCTCTTTCTTAAATGACATTATCTCATAGCTCTCATACTCAGAGCATAATTAATATATAAGACTTGAACTACATTTGACAAAACTCTGACTTAGGCCACTATCATAATGCAAAGTGATGATACTTTTCAGTGAGATAAAAATCTCTGTTACCAGCATGCATATCATAAAGCCAATATAGAGACCCATATAAACAGCAAAGTTATTCATAAATCTGTAGAATCTTTCTCACTGTCAAAGTTCCTACTTGAACTCAACACAGTAACTTGACTGCTATGATTTACCTTATTTGGGATGACAGTGGTTTGCACCAAATTTCTGAAGCGACCGATGGATGGATCAATGTCCTCTGCGAATGCAAGGAGATAACAAAAAACTCTGTCAGGTTGAAATGCTTATAGAATAAACAGAGTCCTTATGGAATGCAAAAACATCACCATTTGAAAAATGCTCTTAGAGGTCTCTGCTGTCCTTTACAGAATATATACATACAACAAGAGGGCAATATTTCAATATCTGCAGTAGATATGGTTCCCGAAATGTACAAAGAGGTCACTACAAAGCATATGAGTTTGATTTAAAAACTGTGTTCACTTAAATTTAAAACATGTTCATTTAAAAAAAAAACAGCCTTGTTAAAACTTGATCTGCTCTACACTTTTTGATTCTCAATTAGAATGCTATTACTGGTCAAAACTAGTGGGTCAATCTATGCTAGTTACACATTAAATCAACAACAATGTACAGCCTAGCAGTATGTTTTTCAGCAGTATGTACAGCAATGTAGAAGACAACCTGAAATGTAGAGAATGAGGAACAGTAGGTCTAACTATAACATGCACCACTGGCATGATTAATTCTCACATCAATTCTGAAACTGCGGTATCTGCACTATTTATTTCAGTGAGATAAAATGAAGGAGGAGAGTGAAGTGGAGTGCACAGCGATTACATCAATTACATAAGGACCTTACCAGGATTGATGACTTCTTCCTCGTCTGCAAAGCCGACATGTGAATTCTTGTGTTTGCGTTTCAGTGGATTTGGTACATCGGGCATATCGGCCACTGAAATGACTCGTCTGTTGTGAGCTGTGTTGAACTCTGTCAGGTTCTGGAAATCAGAGGACAAAAGAAAGTGACCGTCAGTTTTAGAAAGATAGAAAAAAAAATCCAACTCAATATTTTAAATTACTTTTCTCACTGTTTAGAAAAAGATTTTTTATTGCCTTAGAGTAAGATGATCTATATGTGTTAAAATAATACAAAGTAGCTTTCATCTACATCAAAATACGATAAGATTTACAGTATTAGCAACATGTACATTTCATGTTCTATTTATTGAACAACAAAAATATTTTTGTGATTAATATCATAATCTGTCATGTAGAAGGATGCTTCTAGAGTCTTCAGTCTGAGTGAGTCTTGAATTTCAGTACAACTCACAGCAATCTTTGCCAATTCTTAGACATTCATATCTTGAGTAACTGATTTCTAATCCCTATGACCATACCTCTGGAAGTTTTTGCCTTGATGTTATAAAAACTTATAATATGATTTCTTTTTTTTGTTTTATGCCTGACAAGCTAATTTAGCTTACACAATAACTGTTAATTCAAGTTTAAGGATGCCAATTTGTTTACTACATGTCTTAATACTAACAAAAAACCCAACGTTCCCTACTGCCACTCTTTACATTCACGTATGAGATATTGATATAAATAATGATGATGATGATAATGGCACATCAAATCAATTTTAAGACATTTATATAAAATGATGATGATGATGATAACAATAGACGGTCTTTTGCAACTGGTATCAACAACAAGCTGAGAAGAGTGGAAAGTTGTGACTGGCAGCATCCATGCACACTGATTTACATGACCGTTATGATGATCATAATATAAGATAAGTTTTGTCCACAAAAAGAGATTCTATTCACTTGATGAGACACAGTGTATGTCTCACAGCCAATCAAAATGAGTTGTATGTTGATTTCTTGAACAAGTTAGTCATACAGGTCAGTTACAGCCTTTATGTACACTTTCATAGAGTGAGAGATACTGCAAATTAAAGAAACAGGGAGAGACCTCTCAGCGCCAGCTAAACTCAGGAGAAAAATCCACAAGAATAAAATCCACAAGAATAACAGCATACCGCATACATCTCTATATATTCACTTTATAACATTCTGATATACTTATAACCTGTCCATAAAGCAAATATTTAAATGGAGACGAATATTCTTTCAATTTCTGCAATGTGAAATCATCGATATTAGACCACCTTCATCACAAGATAATCACCTGCAGAAGGTATAAAGCACATTAAAATTGCTGATTTCTCTGTTTGAATCCAGCGACTAACCACTCACTCAACTTGCCGCGAGACATATATGCAAGATACATTCACACATATCTAGACAAAAAGATCATGAATAACATTAGAACAAGACAGGTTCAAGAGACATTATGATAATGCCTCACTTACAAATACCACCACAAACAAAATTAACTGTAAGACTCACATCTAATTCAGTCTCTGACTCTGGAAGACCCAGCAAATTCCCTTCTGAGTCGTCACGTTTGCCATCCTTGTCGTCTAGACCTCCCACTCCTATCTGTGGCCGCTCTCTGATGATGTACACTCTTGTGGAAGCACCAAAATGAATTTCACTGTCGATAGGTATTTGCTGAGGCTTTTTTGCTTCTAGCCGGATGTGCCCAATAAATGTTCCATGTGCTGTGCATTATACATAGAGACATGAGTTAATTTACAAACAATTCCACAAGAAACACTTGATAAAAAACCAATCCTAATAAAGTAATATTTTTGTACCTTGAACTACAACAGATTGATGGAAGGATGAAAAAGTTTGTTTGGTAGGCACAAATACCTTGTAACACTAAACAATCGCAAAGAAAGAAGATGCAGATTGTGAAACATTACAATATTCAAGAAAAAAAAAAATTCTGCACCATTTCTGGCTAGTTCTTTATCAACTCAGAATATCTTATTGATAAACTCTACACACTGAAAAATGATGTTTGTTTGACAATCTAAATGTATTTCGAAAATAATTGGCTGTAGACTGTCTGTATCTACAATGCTCTGGTAAAACAAACAAAATATGCTCCAGTTTTGAATCTTATCACATGTCTCTTCCATATGGGCAAATCGCAAACACAATCCATGACAATTTTTGCTGCAAACAGAACAACAGACTTACTACTGCCTAAATCGATGAGAAAAGGTCGGGATAAGTGACGATGCCAGACAAGAGCAGAATGTACACGAGAGCAGGACGAATGATCTATGGTAAAGTCACACAGCTGTTTGTTCCGCCCAAAGAAATAACATTTTTTCTCATCTATCATAAGTTTCTGAAACAAAAGATGTAGATCTATTGTAAGTCAAAACATTATTTAGTTAAATATGATAGGCCCTACAATGCAATTCTAGTAAAGTATACATATATATATGTCATAATGATATGTGACACAGCAATAACTTAGCTGGCCCAAGGAATGTTTTTAAATGCACAAGCAATGTCTAATCTAGCTTATTAAACTTAAATATTTATCTATAAGAAATAAAAAAAAACAATAAGTAATACATCTGTGTGTAATGCACTTTTTAATTTTTGTTGTTTTATGTATTTTTCATGATGATACAATCCTCCCATCCCTTCCCACTTTGTGACTTTCCCCTCTCTATCATACTAGAGTGTTATAATTTACTAATTCTATAATTTAGACTACTGACTACTGTCCCTTAAAAACCCTGTTGGCTTTTGTACTGTTCAGAACAAGCTATTACTCAAAATTCAAGATTTCTGCCAAAGAATCTAAGAATAATACAGAGCGCATCAAGCTGTCTTACCTGAATCATTTTCCCTTCTTTCAAGACATCCAAATGAAGACCAGGTGGTGGCTTGCCAGCCCTGGAGACAGGATCAGTGACACATAAGGATTTAGAATGCCAAATATGATTTTATCCTCTAAGACAATGAAAATATCAACCTTATTGTGGGGATAAACTGCTTTTTCACAATCAGATATCAGTTAGATCCAACGACAACAAACATCTCACAGAGGTGAATGTGATATAATATCCTAGCCTAGTGCCACTAGTTTTCGCGCCTTAAGCACAATGAGAGAAAACAGACCAAATATCATTAGAAACAGGAATTGAAGAAGAAATTTCAGTCACTTTGGGAAGATGCATCATTGACAGGTCCTAACATGATATTTTGCAGGCTGAATGAGCCGTTGTGTTGACCTACTTAGCCTCCGCATGAACGAGGTCCAGGGCAAATGAGAAGCTGATCGCTGGCTGGGACCAGATTTTGCCATGAGGATGGTAATTTGGATTGGATGGTCATGTTTCAGGGCTTTATCTATCGCGTTAGTGTTGAAAATTTACTTAAATTACACAGTGAAGACTCTTGGAGAACTCCAAAATGCTTGAAACTTGAACTTTATTGGAAGACTTTGAAACTGGGACAGCACAAATATACAGCTGAAAAACAATGTGTTTTTCACTGGAAGTTATGCCTTTCATTCAAACTTACAAAACAAACATAATGAAAATTGTTAACAATGCTCCTTTGGTTTGCTATAGAAAATGGGAGAAATGGGGCAAAATTCCTTTCTATTTTTGGGTGTTTGTTGTCTGCTGCATTTCAACTCGCGATGTCAACATGAAAACATCAAAACTGTCATCATCTTAAGCTGCTTCTTATTCATTTGAAACTAAAAAGTAACAGTGGAAAAGCCATTTTTTGCAGGTCTGCTTGTTTTTCCTACCTTGAAAAGTGATTTAGAAGGAAAAAAAAACCCTCACAAACAAGCACAGCACTCTACGCATGACATCACCTAGTTAACGAAACAAAGGAAGTCACGCATGCACGATCACAAAAACATTGATGTACAAACAGAAACACATCAGGCGGCGAAAACTGGTCCCTGGCGAAAACTGGTCCTTGAGGATATACAGTGGAACACACTTAAACCAAAAATGGCTAAACCAAAAACACGGCTGAACCAAAAGAAAAATGAATCCCCGTTTTTTTTCTCTTTCACTCTTTGTTAATGGACTAGTGATAAACCAAAGGCAACATCTGTAGGAGCACAGCTGAACCAAAAACGATGACCCTGATTTTAGTGGAAGACAGTGATCTATTCTTCATCAAGTATGCTTAGTACCGACACGCCATTCTCTCATCGTCAGGCCTGAGGCCACCAGCAAGTGTCGAAAACGGAGAGGGGTAGGGAACTGCAGAACTGTGTCAGTGAAACAAGTGCGCATTGTCTGTTGAATCTAAATAATTATTTTATCAGTGAAATTTGACCTTGCCTTACAGAGTTTGGTCCCCTCTTCTGATAACTTCCACCATACCAGTGTGGATAAACCAAAATATGTCTAAACCAAAATAATATGTCCGGTCCCTAAAATTCTGGTATAAACGTATTCCACTGTATCAAATCAGAACACCCACTGCAAACATACACACTCTATTTTTGACTCAAACATGGCAACAAATGTGTTCATAGGATCATTATTACTCACAGAGAAAAAATCTGTATTTATAAATGAGTCTCTGTACATTGTTCAGTCTTATTGAATATTATACGTCTAGATCTAGATCTAGCTCTGCAGAAGAACGAGAATCTAGATTTAGACATCTAGATCTTTAAAAAAAAAAAAAAAAAATGAGACATGGACCACAAATCGTGGGTTGGCAGACAGATTGCCTTCTAAGTTGCAAGCATGACAGTCGCTTCAGGAAATATTTTCTGTCCAGTAAAGTGTTATTACGATGCAAAATGTACACTACCAGTTGCACTGCGGAAATAAAGTTGAAAACCGGCTATTATATGCATAACATACCATGATGGAACCTCGAAATTGTTTACCAGTGGAACCGACATCTTGGATTATGGCGACATAACTCTGTTAGCCCATAATATGATATATTCCTAGTAACTCCCCTTTGAAGTGAAAAAAAAAAAAAAAAAAAAATCCATGTAACTGAAGTGGGATCAAAGAATTTATGAGTGGGATATAAAACTTCGTTCAGTGCTATGCAGGGCATATTTACTGCACAACCTATTCGTGACAAAGTCAGAAATTTTATCTAGGTACACAAGAAGCACGAAATACTGAATGTAGTTCTATCCACTTTCTTTTTAAGCCTATTTTATTTATATTAAAGTTATTGTTATTGAGTATTGTATATGGGGCATGCAACATCATTGTTACCAATAGCTATTTTCATTGAATCCAAATCGCTGATTATTACACTGTGTGTGGCCTTGAAAACCAGTCAACTAAAACTTTCTCTGGGATTTTCTGTTGGAAGATCTGTGTTATACTGTTTGCATGGTGATGACATAAAAGTGGGTCAGGGTAGAGGGTAGGGAGGGAAAGGATGGAGGGGGGGGGGGGGCACAATATTGTAGGCTATGCTGTATACCTTAATAAGCTTAGTCTGAGCTATTATCTTGGGTGTCTGAAATAGAAGAGTTAGAAAGGTTACTTTATATTGAAACAATCCATTATAGACTGACTACATAACCTCCAGACGTTCAGACCCAATTTAATCATTTAAATATTTAATTCATCAACGATTTCAGAGAGTAGTCTATGTTTCTCTAAGACTAATGAAAAGATGGAAGAGAGATATATCATCATTAATCTTGTGCAAGAATAGAACAAAGCGTTTGGATGGATGTGAGAAATAGTTTAACAGAAAAATGTCTATGATTTTACCGCTGTATAAACATTAACCCTAAATCCCAAAGGTGCCATGGAAAACTCTTGATTCAATGTGCAACTATGTTTACTATGAGCGACTGACCATCAGCCAAAGTGCTTCTCCCAGTATAAGTCTAAGATAAGCATTGTAAAGAAAGAAAAAAAAATCATCCTAAGATAAGCATTGCAAAGTGAGAGAGAAAAAAAAATCACCTTTTCCCTAGTTACCGGTATTTAAAATACATGTATCAGTAATGGAAAATTCTGAAAAATTCACCATAGAATGATTTTGTTTATTTTTCTCACCATGATAACTTTTTTTTTCCATTTGTTTTTTTGCTTCATCTGTTTCAAATAACAGGAGCAAAAGTGTTTTTTTTTTTCTTCCTTATAATGTTTGTATCTTACCTCTTGAACTTGACAAAGGAAGTAGCTTAGCTGGCTGAAAAAAAATGGCTCATTACATTTATATTCAGCATAGTTCAAGGGGATGAAAGTTGAAACTTAATGGCAATATAAGACAAATAGAAGGTTTTGTCATTTAATGTGTGCAGTGTTGAAAGGACTGGTAACTCATTTGCCAAGCATGTTGAACAAGTCTTTGTGCAGATAATTTTTAGGGTTAAGGGGATGGATATCATTTAATCTTGAGCCTGTTAGTTTTATGTTGCCTTAGACTAGAGACCCTTTGGATTTGACTAAAAGTTTTATGCCAACATATTCATTGAAACATATTTTTGATTAGTTCAGCTGCAGGATCAAAGTTTCAACATGTATTTCTTACTTCACTATTGACAATGATGATTGTATACTCATTAATTACATATAGAGCAAAGCCCCTGTTCTCTGTCTGTGATAAATTTTGAATATTTTAGTTTTATTTAGAAGAAGAAAACTGTTTAAAAAACTGAAACAGCAACATCAAGAACAACTATGATGACAACAACAGCAACAAAGTGAACAAACAGACAAACAAACAATATGTACAAGTAGTAAACAAAAATGAAGACTACTATATAAACATGGGGGGGGAGGGGAGGGGGAGGGGAGTTAAAATCTTCGTGGCCTATTTCATTGTTTGTTAGAATATGAAATTCTAAGCCTGGACTAGGAGTAGTGATGGTGAGTTTCATTATAACCTAGTTTTTATTGTTATATGGACATCAGTTGTGTAGAATACAAACATGCATTTATGATATCTGAAACCATCAATGATTCTGCGGATAATAAAAGGAGAGAGGTTACAAGTACCCATGTACATATATTAACACCATCGTTTCCTGTCAAATTGTTATTTGCGTACAAATGTAAAACAGACATTTGTGCACACTTTTGCAATCATACCAATGACAACAGCATCTGAGCGCACTTCCGCATGCCATGCTAATTTCCTTACTGATATGTAAATATCATGTGTTTCATGGCCAGTCAGAACGAGTTGAAGTAACAAAGGTGGTCTGATATCGGTGTTATTATATGGCAGAAATTGAAAGAACAGTTATCTCCGAATAAGAAAATACTGCTCCCATGTGTAGATTATAAGTTTACTAGGATGTTTTGAGATGAATAAATGTATGTTGATTTATGTGTTGAATCGTTAATTTTTGCTAACGTTTCTTCTGACTGCAACTGATGCTGAGGGGTCCCTCTTGATTCTTTACTGTGCAATTTCTCTGGCTACAGTCAAGTTAGCTCAAAACTTTTTCACTGCTTGAAAGAATATGAACTGAGGTTTTATATGACAGTAATTATTCAGTTTGGTGGAAAATCCACACTGACTAATTTTGACTGCTTGCGAGTCATCATACCAGTATCAAGCAGCCGGTAATTTACATGAATTTTATCTTTGGGTGAATTTCAGAAGGCAGTTTTTGTTGATTTTTTTTGTTTGTATATATGTTTGTCAAATTTATACTTCACTTGCTTCATTATTACAGCAGTGTTAAAACAAGATATGCTTTTTAGCATATACCTAAAATTGTCAAGATTGCATTTTTATAATCAATGTTCGGCTTGTGAACATTTTTCTTGCTACTGGTTTTCAGCAATATCCACTTATATATATATAATTGCTGAAAACCAGTAGCAAG
>JBCEWB010072440.1:0-13182 GCA_039654565.1 Peronia peronii | reverse complement strand
TACATACATACATACATACATACATACATACATACATACATACATACATACATACATACATACATACATAAACCTACTATTCTGCTCTGTTGTACCGGTATTCATCTCTTGACCCACTTGATTAAGTGTTTTGTTTTTCTGTTTCATTGCTCATAGCAATTACAAAAACTGCGTCACAAACCCTTCAACTACGCTAAATGTGCTGGTAGCATTTTGAATGAGCCCTTGCATCCATTCAGCTACCCATCCATCAATAAGAATGACTTCACCAGGACCAATTCTCTGCCTGCATTGGTCTTTGACCATGGCAATTTTGGCTACGAGGTAAGTAATCCCATCGTCCCTTCTAGATCTAATGCTAGTAAAAAGGTAGAAGCCTATTTCTTGTTATACTTAGGGAAAACAGACATAAGGACAAGATCGCTGTTTCCTCCAATGTCATGCGATTTTACTGTTCCTTTTGCTACTCCTGCCATGGCTATTCAACTGTACAGATTGATAAATGATTCAGCTTTCTGCAATGGTGTCGTAATGCATTTACTTAAATTTTCTGTTCTCACCTGCTTCTACAGTGTCTTTCGTGATGACATTATCGATGTTTGACGAGCATGGCCTATTACAGTATCTGCAATCGAAGGGCAGCGTAACTATTGAAACGTTTATAGATATACTGATGAACTCCCAAAAGAGACACTAGAAATGGGGAAGAGGAGTGTTTGACCTCATAATTATCTAACTTCTTCCTTTCGGATAGACGGAAATGCTGAACAATACATTACAAACAAAACCACACAAGAAAATCATGTTATTATAATTTAGCCTGCCTGTGGAGAACCATTATCTTTTCCTTCGCTTTTCCACAGTTTGACAATCTGGAACTGGACGGACATGAGGTAGAGGAACTCAATGACATCATTAACTCTCACAAGAGCCAGAATCGTGTCTACTTGGCCGGCGTGGCCCGTGGACTCGGAGAATCTATCTCTTCTGAGGTGAGACCAACAGTGGTTCAAATCAATAGATGGACATGCTTAGTTATAAGTAATATATGCCAGTGCAGTGAGCTCAATAGAGATGATCCGGTTTAATTTCAATGTAAGACAGAACAACAACAATAACAGCAACAACTAAAAAAAAAACTAAAAATGACAGATGTTAAAGTAATTATTCCAGGAATCGATTCATTAAGTACAAAACCGATTCCTCACATTTAGTCAAACGAAGAGGGGAAAACGTATTTATGTTTACCGATTTCAAGATCAGAATGTTAAACCAATGACATATATATAACGATTTTATTGCCCTGTTCCCTTCCTTTCATTTAAAACGCACACACACACACACACACACATGCGGACACGCACGCGCACACACACTACACACATACACACACACATGCGGACACGCACGCGCATACACACTACACACATACACACACACACACATGTAAGCAGTCATGACCTACTATTCATTTAAACATTTCAGACACTTTGTACTGTAGTCAGCGAAACTGATTATTTTGGTAGAATGTGAAGATAGTAGATAAACGGAATACTATATATAGAGCTTAGAATGTCATTTGCAAATGTGTGTAATACTCGTCCAGCTGGGATGCGAGTTAAAAGTTTAATTCAGCCACTAGAGTTTTCAAATGAACTAGTTTATTCAAATTTTAATCTTAGATCCGCATGAGGGTACACAGATGAACAAAATGCTAGGCTGGGCTTTTGTCGGGACGATTTGTCGACCATACATTCAGACACAGTTATAAACCTCTCTTAAATAGCTCTTCTGCGTCCGAAGAGCACCTCGAGTTACTACAACAAACTTTGTTTTTGATTTCTCCAAATGTCTTTACCTGGTCTATCATCGATGTCTGATCTTTACCAACCTTTCTGTCTTGACTTCTTTATCGCATAAAAAAAAATAAAAAAATGACAGGACCAAATGGAAGGACTAAACCATGACCTTTGCCCGCGTTGGTGGGTCAGCGTGACGCAGTTAGTTCACCAAGGTTTGGCCATCGGGAAGTCTATCATAGACAAAAGCAGTGATCTGACATCATGGTTCATCTACACGCGTAATATCTAACATCTGCTTTAAAAAATCCATCCTAGTTTAGTCAGTCAGCCATGCTTTTTCGCACCATCTTTATTCGTGTATTTTTTACTTTTTCCATCAATGTCAGCATACACGTAGTATACGTTTTTTTTAATGTTTTATTGTCTTGTAACCGAAAGCTTGCATGTTGTCCTAGTATTCGTGTAGCACATCATAAGATCTGGCCCTTCCACACCATGTCCAGTCTTTATTAAATATTACCCAAGGAGCATGGCTTAAAGAGTCGTGGCATTATTATTATTTTTTTTAAAATTCTCTATAGTTTTCACTGGTGAGAGACGATGGCGTTGTCTTCAAGGCTGGACGCAACTACCTGTTGGGTGGCAACAAAGAAATGCCCTGGGCTTATGAGAGGCTGTTTAAGTTTGACATCACTGAAGTGGTCAAGGAGGCCGGAGTTGACGTGAACAAGCCTGTCAAGGTGAGTTCTTTGTTATAACAGGTAAAGAGGAGCATGGATAGACAGAGTGATAGACAGACAGACAGACAGATAGACAGACAGGCAGACAGACAGACCAGACAGACGACAGATTTATTTATCCTAAAAAATATATTTCTTTCGTAATTGATGAGACTTTATGCAACTGTAACGTGCATTCAAGCTATTCTCATGGACTTTACTGTCATGAATAGCATCAGAACAAGGCAGACCAGACTGATGAGGAAAATGAATTTCTGTAATACCATCGACTAGTTCTTACTTATAAAAAGACCCACTTCTTTCGGATTATTTCAATCGATTATAAACTGAGTTCGTAAAGTCATCTCGAATTGTATGAAGTTTTGAGGAGAGCTCAAGGAGAATAAATTTGTAAGGTCAGTGGAGATGTAGGGTAAGAATGCGCATTGTCCTTTCTAGTGTATTCAGACAAAATATAAATTAAATCTTAACCATAGCATGTAAAACTTTTTTAAAGGAACATTATAGCCAAAATGAAATTCTAATAGTTGGCAATGAAAGCTGATAATTATTACTACGTGATGGTTCGAAGTTGTTCACGAAAATGCCTGATAAGTCTATAATGTTCATGAGAATGTTTGATACTATAAAGTATTCATGAATTTACGAGTACATTTATCTACTTATTCCAAATACAAGCATTGCTTTATTATGTTTTTTACTTGCCTATTCGGATGATTACACTTTTCTAAAATCAAATGCTGTTCCTAATGATGAATGAAGTTCATCAATTGTGGTCCACATATCTTCCTGTGCACAAATACATCTGATCTATATTTATCCATGACAGTTCCAATTCAAGCCCCGGAAATACACTGGGGAGGTCATGGAGAGCGGAGCGGTCACTGACTATGTTCTGATCTACGAGCGCCGCTCTAACGCTGATTATGGTATTCTTACCTTCCCTCTGGGCAAACAGCTGATGCCTCATAAGGTAAGAGTTTGATTAACGAGTTGTACTTTAATTACAGTTCTTCTCCTCGTCTTCTTGTTCTTCTCATTCTTGTTCGTATTCTTTCCATTCTTGTTCCTCTTTTTTCTTTTTCATTCTGTTGCTCTTTTCTTCTCTTTCTTCATCCACTTTTCTTTCTTTTTTTTTTTTTGTTGCTGTCAGTGTTGTGATGATGACGTTCGACAATATTCGCCTCAGAAAAAGACTAAAGCAGTTGCGGCTGTCGTACTATAGAGGCTGCAGTTCAATTTCGGTTGCAGATAAACTTTGGACACGATTACAGACAATTTTAGTTTGGTATTTGTGAAGAAAATTAGATAAGAAAATCTGATGATAAGAACGTTTCTTGCTGCAGTTTGTGTCGATTTCCTGCTTGGATGGTCTTACATTTAGTCCCTGTCGTTCCACAGCGATCTATTTGAATTAGCTGTTTTGAGAAAATCGACAGAAAGCATTTTGTTCAAAAGAAGCTTAAAATATATATCTATAATATTTATGTGGGACACGCCATTGAAGCATTAAATTAGCTAAACTAATAATAATTGTTGAATTAGGTTACTTGTGTAGTGATAATAATGGCTGACACAGCTAATATCATAACTCAAAACCCAAAAATGACGCGGGCGATTGTGGAATGAGCGAGACAGGCCGACTGACTCCATGAACTTATGATTCAAGAAGTAGAAACCTTTACCTCGCCAATAATCCACAGTTGATCCTTAAGAAGGGTACCCGCATTCGCTTCGTGGCTGTCTCTGAGAAATACGAATTTGATGTGGAGAACCTGGGCAGCTACACCAACATGGAAGTCTGCAACATCCCGCCCTTCTCCTACAAAGCCTACCATTTGGACACTGTCTACGCCCTCAGTCCCGGCGAGTACTACTTTGTCATCAGGGACAAGGATCTATGTAGTGGGGGTATGAAGTTGCAAGTCAAAGTGGAAGATGAGTAGGTAAGAGAAAAAATGACAGCGGCATGCAACAAGCACCTGAGACATGACATAAACATCTATCCATGTCACTGGCATTCCTTCTGTGTTGCACTGATGTTAGTTCTGTGGTCACATGACGTTCATTAGTTCTGTATTTAAAATAAAATTAGTTCTGTATTTAAACTGAAGTTAATTCTCTATTTAAATTGAAGTTAGTTTTGTATTTGAATTGAAGTTAATTGTTAGTTCTGTACTGAAACTGAAGTTAGTTCTGCCATTACATTGACCGTAATTCTGAATTCCCATTGGCATTTGTTCTGTTTTCACACTTGTGTTAATTTGGCGCTCATTCTGACATTAATTATGTGTCAATACTGACATTAGCTCTGCACTCACACTGACATTAGTTCTGTTTTCACTTGGACGTCCACATTTTTCAGGAGCTGACATTGACCTCATATGTTATTCGCGACTGAGGAGAAACAATGTATCTGCTGACCTGCCTATGTAATCAATCAGTGACCTGCTGATGTTTGGTTCCTGTTACATCGTAAGACTGTTGTATGAGATAACAGAGACATGATGTACTGTTCTTGAATATTGCATGTAGTTCTATACTGTATACATTTATATTTTGCCGCAGAATTATGTGGACAAGACTGCATTACTGACCAGTGAACAAAAGCTGTTTGTCTGATTTCTGACTTAATTCGACATTTAAATACATGAAGTTCAGTTACATTATAATGTCATTCATCATAAACTATCAACTATTGTAACTGACCACTCATGAGATCGTTTTCCATGATCGTTTCATTTGTATTTTTCGTTTCATTGTAACGTTGTGGTGATTTTTTCTCTGATACACTTCCAACTTCAGGCATCATAACCTTTTTGTCTTTTTAAATCCAACGTCTAATAAATATCGAATATTGAACGAGTGAAAGTTTGCATGCCATTAATGACTCATAGCACACATAGATACACACACACACACACACACACACACACACACGCACACACAAATCAACATATTAGATGATACTGTAATTCTGGAGCTGCTTTACTTTAAACGATCAAGCCTCATAAACATCGGATCACTTTGCCTCTTTGATGATTGGACTCACATTTCTTTGACTTGTACAAAGACTGGCAAAGTAGCAGGAATCTTCCATCAGAACATCATGCTTCAGGTCATGATTCCATTTGTTTCAGTCAGAGTGTTTGTTGTTTCCCTGTGCTGCAAGCTGACAAAGATAATAAACACGCATATGAAAATAACTACCAGTTTCTGTGTTTTTCTTTCTCCTGTGCGGTGGGTGGATGGATGTTGTTGTTGTGTTGGAATTTAACGGCACATCAGCAAGATTACGGCCATATTGTGCCTAACATGGTGGGTACATTGACATGCCAAAAGGCTGATCAAAGTATCTCTATATGTAAAACGTATTGCTGAAAGGACGACGCGTATTACAAGTTGTGAAAGGCATATCAAAATGTGTATAGAAATTTGGATTATCAAATTTCAATGCTATCAGTATGTCAGATTTGAAGATCATCGTAATAACCAGTTCTATATAAGTGTGCTTGATATAAAAAATGGCCTTAAAAGTAAAGAAAAGAAAACTATTTTCTAAAAATAAAATTATACATAAGACGTTGTAAATATATAAAGAAAAAGTCTTTTATGCCAACAGCAAATGTGCACTTGAAGCCTCTTAAACAAGTGCGTGCATTGTACATAACGTAGTGAACATTTTCATTTGGTAACATAATTCCTGACAAAATAGAGATCAAGAGAACGTTTCTCCATTGCTGTTGTTTATCTCTACAATTTTGATTGGACGAAGAGACAATATCAGTTCCTTGGAATGTGCAACTGTAGTGAAACTGAAACATTAAAACAAGACAATCTGCTAAAACAATTAAACATGACAAGTTTAGCTTTTATGAAAAACCACAATAACCTGAGATGTAGGGCATCTGGAACATGAAAACAACAACAACAAAATAGATTTAAGTGAAACAGAAATATTACATCAAACATGAAATGTATACATTCAGTCAAACATGAAAAACAGTAAATATAGGCAATCTGAACCATCACTGGAAGTAAGTTAATCAGTCTGAAAGGGTTAAAAAATAGTTTTTATATAATCGAAACAATAAGAGCAAAAACAACAATGCTAAGCGGCTGAACAACCACAACAACAGAAACAACAACAAATACAAAAAGAAAGAAAGAAAGAAAGAAAGAAAGAAAGAAAGAAAGAAAAAAGAAAGAAAAAACGTACAAATATTGATAACCAAGGGCACATCTTACAATGTCACAATCTGAAATCAAGATAAGACAAAAGTTTGCTTACTTTGATAGCAGTTCAGATTTGTTACACCGCTGACAAAGAGGAATTCGCAGGCGACAGAAGGGGTAATAATTCTAAATAAAAGACATTCACAGCATATAACTGAGTGGCCTCCGCTGAATAGCGACGCGCAGAAACAAACATACTGTTGAGTGAGAAATAGTATCAAGAAAGAAAAAAACATATCATCAGATTTAAATTGCAGAAAAAAAACACTTTAAGAAGTAAAAAAAGATCGTTTATTCCATTTTGTCCACATACAAACAAACAAACAAACAAACAAACAAATAAGCAAAGTCCCAGACGCCATATTAATGCTAAGCAGTCACTGATCTTCCGAGCTTTTCTCCTAGCCAGGCCTGGTTATAGTTACTCCTAGGTCAACAGGCAGGACTCCATATCTTCGACCACTGGGTGTGCATTCATGTAACTTATCTGACTGTGTCCTACAGTGCTATACCTACATTCTCCCATCTGCTGCCCAGTAGTGGTGCAAGTATTAGCATTTCACCTGAACTCAACGACTGAGACCATAGCTCACAAAAGTAATGACATAATCCTACACCTGGCCTTCGTTCGAATGACCATCAAAACTGCCCAGACCTCACAAGCAGATAATATTCCCGAACTGGCATGAAGATAATAGATATTCTTTGTCCGCAGCGCATACATATGTTTCACATCCATTCATAATTTCATCCCGACAAGGCTATGATAACCCTGTCCATTCTACCAATAAATATGAACGATCATTAACAAGCAGCCGAATATAACGGCCACACACAAACAACCATCCATCACGTTAACAGTAGTAATAGTACATTTCCTTTCATTTTTCTGTTTACAGCTTCATTCCTACTAAACCTAGGAAATTAGATCACACTGACTTTCTTTTGAAAGACTATCATTGCTACACAGGTTACCAAAGACAGACGGACAGAACATATATGATTACAAGTATTCTTTGTAAGTAATACAAATATCCAAATGTATATTTCTATCGAAAATTAGTTTTCCTCTGACAGATCATAATATCAATGTATCAGACCAGCAAATAAATTCTGATCTAACGCTCATCATATTTCCATCCACAACCTCAGTCCAGACGTAGGAAATCGTTCCAGTACTCAATCTCGAATATCTCCTTAATATTAACAGTAAATCAGTTTTGTTTTTGTTGCAAGAGCAGATGATTATAATGCTCGTACGTATGCAGATGCACTTATTGTGCAACGACCGAGGCCTCTTTACATCTCCATCCACAATTTCAGTCCAGACATAAGGAGTGGACCTGTCCTTCACCATCGGCAATAAAACTGTTCATCTTTTGACAACATGATTGAACTCCTTGACTGTCCGCCACGCACTTTCTGGACGCGTTCAATCTTCATTGGCTATGATCCAGTCGGAAAAGTGTGTGGAAATTATCATCTGTGGAGCGTCAGGTCACTATGTCACTGACAGAAACAGCCTGTCAAACTTCAGAATATCACTCAGTTTCGAAGATTGGTTTTCAAAAAAAGAAATCGGTCATTTTTAAAATTACAAATGCCATCGTCATAATATCAGCCATTTACAGGCTATCAGCAATCAGAATATCAGACTATTGACTCATCCTCGGAGAAGCAGTTCTGTCTATGGAATATCCGTCAATATTCGACTGCCATCCGTTGTCAGAATAGCAGCTTTGTTTTATGAATGCCAGGAATCTTCAAAGCATCAACACATTTTAGAACACCGTTCACTTTTAGGATAGCTCATTATTTTCCACAGTTATCCATTGTCAGAACAGCAGGAATCTTTGAAATATCTGTGAAATGTTTGGACCCCGGCCATCTTCAGAATATCTACCACAGTATTCTGATTGCCTTGTCTGCCCGATTGCCATGTCTAACGTTCAATGTAAGCTAGGAATGGGGAAAGAGGCACGGGGGGCTATGTACTAATCGTTCCTGTACGATGCTGACCTGTGGCATGTTGACTTCGATAGACACAGACAAGACAGGCCAGGCCCAGCAGTCCCAGAGCAAGGACAGCATAAACGCCTACAATGACAGCCACGCTGAAGAAATAGAGTGAGCGATCACACCAGAGATTCGGGCTGGAGATAGAGGGAGAAGTGTTACTAAATGAACACTGTCTGTCTGTCTGTCTGTCTATCTACCTGTCTATCTAAAGGGGAGGGCGCCCTAAAATATAACTTGTGCCTAAAAAAATTGATTATGGGCTTTTGTTTTCTTTACAAGTTCTGCCTTTTCTGAATATAAAAATTGTGTTAAAAAGTAATATGTCCATCCTAACGTATTTAACCCATGGTCATTTAACGGATATCTCGACTTATTGTCAACTAGGATTTGGCTCTCTCTGGTTGCTATATGTAGTGGTATTCAGCCCGGACACAAGCACGTGATGCATAAAACACTTAATAAAACATCTCTCCTACCAATATCTTGTGTTCCAGTGCCACGAATGGGCACTGGGCGACCATTCTGAGACAAACGAAATTCAGGATCATGCAGAATATCAGTGTTATGCTTTCACCAGACGTTCTAAGATGAACTTCTACCTCCTATAAAGAGTGATATTTTGTTTTATTTCTGCTGTTTCAGCAGATCGTCTGCCATAGTAAAGATCAAGACATTCTTTGTTTTGAAAAAAAAAAAAAGAACTTATGGAGGCCACATGCAAGCCCTCAAGGACCCGGAAGTGATTATATGGGAGCCCTGATGATGATGGGGTATAGGGGTCAAAATTCGAGAAAAGATATAAACAGAAAGTAGAAAATTCACAGCCTCGTGGAAAAAAGGTTAGCATGTGAAAAGTGTAAATGTGTTCGAATGTTTGTCACTGTCTTGTTATCCACTTTTTTTTTTATTTCTGGACCAAATCTGGCGCATCAACTTCACAACAAGACAAAAAACAAAACAAACCAAAAAAAAAAAAAACTAGATCTACATATGCACGATTCATTCTGTATGTAAATTTTGAAGAAAATACTTTTCTTTTGCAAAAAGGGCGAAATTTGAAAGTTCACAACATGGCATTTTCAAAAACTTCTACAACATTTTCTTTTGTATATGAAATTACGTAACATTTAAGATAATATGCCAAACAACATATTGACCAAATTTTCATTGATATTTGGTGGAGGAGGTAGAATTCAAGGATTGACATTTCAGAGAAGCCAAAATCCAAGATAACCGTATTGTCATGGCAATCTTCCGAGACGGTCAATTTTTTTTTTCATTGTTTTTCTGTAATGTGAACACGACGTATTCGAAGAAAAAGGTTGAAAAACGTTTATCTGTTGTAATAATAACAATAATTATACTAAAATCACCTCCAGGTTGCACTCCCCACTCCCCCCCCTAATTTGTTAATATTGTTGTTTCAGAATGAGTGTGTCCAATGTCATAGCTTCTATATATTCATACCATCATATCATAATGTCAGGAAGTAAGTATCACTACTGTCACGATGTTCAATTGCATTTGAAATTTATGTTGCTGTATTAATAGGGCCTACTCACCTGTGTAGCAATGGTTTAAAACGCGGTTTCCAGATACCTAGCGTCCATATGGTACCCAGAATGTGCCACACGAGAAGGAAAAATGACAGGAAGATGTCCATTGTCCGATAGGTCCTGGAGAGTCCTCCTATTCCAGAAGGCTCGTTTAAGTTATCGGTGCTTTCTTGATGACGTTGCTGAAAATACGGGAACAAAAGAAATGAACAGATTAAAAATCACCAACAAATAATCATATTTATATGTCATTTTTTCTTGAGTGAATAGAAATGCTTGCATGGACCAATCCGCATTGAAATTAGATGGCCAAACATTCAGATAATTATGGACAAAGTTTATATGAACTCAGGTTGATATAAGCTGAGATTGTAGAGAATTCAGACTATAATGAATTAAGATTGTTATGAATCCATACCCTACTATTTGAGCCCATATTTAGACTGCCATAGGTCCATATCATTATGGCCTCAGATTTTCCTGAGCCCAGAGTTCTATAGGCCCAATTTGCTCTGAGCCCAAATATGACCTGCCCAGATCATCGTGAGCTTATTCTCTATATACCTACATTGCTAGGTCTAAATTCTCAATACCTAAATAGCCATCAACCCACGTTACCAAACCCAGATTGCCATGAGCCCAGATTCCAATTAGCCTAGATTCCATTGGCACGATTGCAACAAAATGAACTGCAATGAACCTAGTTTGCTATGAGTCCTGATTGCTTTGGGCCTAAATATTACTAGCCCAGATCGCTATGAGTTCAGATCGTTATAGGTCTACATCTCATGAGTCTAAATTTTCAGCACGCAGATATCTTGAGCCAAAATTGGCGTGAGTCTAGAATATCACTAGTTCATATTTCCACCAAACAAAACTTCCCACAAGCGCAGATTCCTATAAACCCAAACTATCGTGAATCCAGATTATTACGATCCCAGGTTGACATCAGTCTGAATTCCAGTACCCAGATAGCCGTGAATCCAAGTTGCTGTGAGTCTAGATCCCCATAAGCCTCTGTTCCCATTGGCCCAAATTGCTAAGAGACTAGACTGTTACGCCTTCAGACTGCTATGAGCCCAGATTTCCATGCCTCGCAGTATTGCTATCTCAGATTCCGTTGCAAAGACTACTGCTATGAAGCCAGATGCCATACATTCAGATTGTCTGGACTCCAGATTACTGTGAGCCTTGATTCCCATGAGCCTTAATCTCTGCTATCCCAGATTTTCATTGCAAAGAGTGCCGCTGCAAAGTTATATACCATGAGTTCAGACTGAGGACTCCATCTTGCTGTGAGCCATAATCCCCATGAGTTCAGACTGCTGTGAGGCCAGACTGCCAGAAGTGTTGATTCTTAAAGGCTCACATTAAGAGTTTTTGAATTTTTACTAGCTCAGATGTTAATGAGTCTTGACTTCCACCAGCCTGTACAGCCATGGGTCTACATTCCTCCTGGCTCGAATTCAGTGCGTCTTAAATTACCACGATGGAGCCATCAACCTTTAAATACTCATGGCAAATTCTACATCAGCAGGAAATATCGTCATACAATAGTATGTTGTATAATCTAGTGTTATGTTGTGTGCTCCTAAACGATCTCTTGGTGAACTTGTTATAGTTTTTAGTAAAAAGAATTACTATTGTAATTTCCAAAGCAAAGTGACTGTTCAATATCTAGTACTGAACAAATATTTCGGCGCTATTCGGTGTAATTTTCAAACTCTTCTAAGATGAAAGGAAGGGTGTGACAACTGTCTGCTGATACTGAATAACGTTTGCCCTCCCAGACTGATGTAAACTATCTCAGAGTGACTAAATTGTTTTCATGATATGTTCTCATGATGGTTACCAAACCAGTAACCGATAATATTTTTATATCATTTTAAATATGTTCGTCTGTTAGGAGCTCAAGGATTTTTGTTGTTGGATACCATTACATCACAGGTTTCTACGACAAATCAGTGCTAAGTCACCATGTAACCTTGTAGGCCACAGATACCGCTGTCTAAACAATGGTAAGAGTTTTAGTTTCATTATTTGTATTGCATCGTCAAGTGCGAAAAAGAAATACCCATCTCTTAATAATCACTGGTGACTCTATTCTTACTTATATGTCCCCTTGCAGTCTTATGGGTTAAAAATATGCAGCTCTCTAAAGAAAGATGTAGGGAATATTACAGTTGTTGTTTTGCTTTGTTTTGTTTGGTTTGGTTTCATTTGCAGCATACATTCAAAGCATAAATAGCCGTTTCCTGACATTCAACTGTTTAGTTCACTCTTACTTGGATCGATCGCCATAATGTTAGGGCAACTTTCACCACACCAAAACCTCCGCCAACCATATGAAAGATAGGAATTCTGGGTTGAAGAGGGCATTCATTCAGATACTTGATTCCTGTTACAAAGAAAATGTTTTTTTTTTTCATGTTACACGAAGACAATAAAATGGCATAATCATTTAAATAATCATTTCAGCAGCAGAAAGAAAATCTTTTTGACTGACAGCCACCAGCAGATGGTATGACAAGTTATATAATACGGTCGTGGTGTGACGAAGTGAATGTCAGTAGAACAAACGACCTTTGAGAATAGTTTGTGTCCAGTCTTGATTTCACTGCCAGTGTCGTCTCCTGATAGGATCATGACCTACGAGTTTATCATTTTATAGCAATAGCTTGAGCTGCAGGGCAAAGGCTGTCGATTGATAGCTAACTACATACATTTGGATAAACAAACAACAAACAAGAAGATAATAATAATAATAATAATAAAGGGCATTTATATAGCGCCTCACCCCTGGAGGGCTCGAAGCGCTTTACAGCAGGA
>JBCEWB010072429.1:0-13183 GCA_039654565.1 Peronia peronii | reverse complement strand
GTGTGTGTGTGTGTGTGTGTGTGTGTGTGTGTGTGTGTGTGTGTGTGTGTGTGTGTGTGTGTGTGTGTGTGTTTGGTACCAATATTCTCCTTCTTCTTTTTTTAAAATTTTCTTTCTGTTCTTTTTTGTAATATTGTTGTGGAAGTTTTATATTTATTATTACCGTAGCTGTTGTTTGTTTCTTTCTTTTTATATCTTCGTCTGTCGTGCTTGTATTTTTGTTGTTGTTGTTGTTGTTGTTGTTTTGTTTTGTTTTGTTTTGTTTTGTTTTTTTGTTGTTTTAATTTTTGTCGTCTAATGTAATGTGGTTTAAAATTATAACTTGCCTTATCACGTTTAACAGTAGTGCTGTTTCTGGGTATTAATAAGAAAAATTGGAGTGTCCTCACTTCACAAATATATCATTTACTATTTGAGACACATTCATTTTGGATGTCCGTGCTGACAAATAGTTTATAGTTACATACGCTTGTCCTCTTCTTACAATATGTATTTTTCAACGAGCGTTTGTCTTTAGCGTCTTTGTTTTGAGATCCTTAGACAAAATACAATTCTGTGGAAATAACGAAAGTCTTGCGTCATCATAAGTTCAAGAAAATCCGAGCTATTTATCCTCAATAAACAGTGAGATCATAAGCTTGAAAAGAAAAGTTCCGTTACTGAAAATAAATCTGCTGAGATAAAGTACAAAAGATCTTCAACACGGTCGCATAGCCCCGTTTGTTTAGCATTCATACAGGCTGCAATTTTAATGAAGAATGCGCATACACAAACCCACACATACACATTTACAAAAAAGAGAGCAGAGAGAGAGAAAGAGAGAGAGCCACTAGAGAGATCGAGTTAGAGTGAAGATTTAAAACCAATGTACAGCTCAATTCCATTGTCCTGAGCACAATAATGACACCGCTCTGAATTGTTCTTTAATTCAAGGCAATTATTGTAGTCAAATTGCAAAGACTGCAGTTCACTAATAGCGAATATCGCAGTTCTCCGAGATCACAGGTCTCGGAAGTGAATATCGATTTCAGAGTTCGTTTTCCTGCACTGTCGGGTCACGTAAGGCATACACCAGGCAGGGGCAGAAAGCAAATCTCGCTTTCCTGAGAAATTCCGCCCTAATCACGTAGGACATGAGACCCTGGAGGACCCTGGTTTTCTATCGTGCACTATATTGCTATGTCTCTCGGTATGTTATGGAATTTTTGGATTAATTTGATTCAATATTATTATTCCATAGAATCGTCATCCCTATATGTAGAGTTTGTTCATAAAGAAAATCTGTCAAGACCATTGCATGTGCATCCAACTGCAATGTTCTTTGATAATTGGTTTTTCATTTGGCTGGGGCGATGATTTTGTTGTCTTTCTATCTTGAAGATATGATAAATTGAAAATTTGCCTCCACTGACCGTGCATTCATTTTTCGCTCATCTTCCAGGAAATTATGGTTTGTTTTGTTTTGTTTTGTTTTTAATCTAGCCATTGTGTTTGTAATACAATAAATCCAATCAGAATAGCCAAATGATATCACAATATTATTATCGCAAACAAAAGGACACAAAAACACTATTTTTCTTTGAACTGCCTCAAGTTTTTATCTTTCCTACCTGAATCACACTTTTAACAGGCAGACCACTCTAGCTTATTCAAAACTTCTTTACAGTTCATAAAGAGAAAGAGAGAGAGAGAGAGAGAGTGTGAGAGAAGACCAGTCATAGAAAAATTTTAATGAATTTCATTTCCAGTGTCTCAAAATTCATGGAAACTCACCAAGGCAAACATACCGATTAAATGACACTGGCTATCACACTTTTCTTCAGATCGGTTGTCTTAATCGCCACTAGGATTTACTTACCCAGCCTAGTCGGCAAGCGGTTGTGCTATTTCTAGAACAAGGAACAAGAGGCGGAGCTTAAGAGCAGTTTCAAACATCAGTTCCCATTTAGCTTTGCAACTCATACTCTCCACTGTCATAACATCTATATATACGAATATCCACAAGACCTGCTGAGATAACCTCCCGTCGTAGGAGGCTGAAAAGCGAAGTATAGACCAGGACCTGTTAACTGACCGTCATAAAGGCAAAGCCCTGTCTTGTCATTTACTTCCCTGCTGGGAAATCATTCTCAGAACTAAAAATACTAGCAGAGCTAATTTTGAACAACCTCTGACGACAAATATTGATTATTTTACATAGTTTCAGTTTTCTTAAATTATTCACGTAACTATGTAACAAGTTTTGTCTGCGCTACTACTTGATTTTTTTTTCTTCCTTCAATTTTCGTCTTTGTGTGTGTGGGTCTTTTTTGTTTGTTTGTTTGTTTGTTTGTTTTGTCCACCACCATATGGAAATTTTTTTCTTTTAGTATAACAGTCACAGGATCTGTCTATTCCCGCCAGCACACTTACTCCTAGTGGAAATAAGAAAGTGTCCGAAAACTGCTCTCGGTAACCTTGTATTAGATCAGCTTCTCTGGTTGTAAAGTGCGCCAAAATCATTCGCACACAAACTTCAACCGTACTCAGTGCTATCTGCAGCAAGGGTTGGTCCCGGGAAAGAATGGAAACTAAAATTCGTTTTTTCTAAGTGATGAATTGTCTGAAATGAAGTCAATAACTGCTGCGATCCCGAAAAAAATGTGCCGTCAGGGAATTTTCACCACGTCATCGAAATTTCGCTGGTGAAATTTACTACTGGAATTGACCCTGGTGACGAAATGCTACAGTCTTTTTAGAGTATATATTAAAAAAAAAAAAAAAAAGATTGGGCCAAAGTTGTGTGATCTAATGTCTAAGTTGTTTTGTGTAAGATGATTCAAATTTCTGTACTTTGTTTTGTTCACTCGGCTGATAGCAAATATGAGAGGGGAAAACAAAGGTGAGGTATGGATACTTGAAGAAAGAGACCTATCCTGTCAGACTGTGGAACAAATCAGAAGTTCTGCTTGAAAATGATGAGGAAATATATTGCTTGTATTGAATTATACAGAAAATATAAACTAAAGAGTGTCCTTATCGCCGTAAAATTCAGCACTACAGCGATATTATATGTTATTATCTAAAGGTCAAAGAGCTGAAGGTTAAACAGAGGTGCTCAGTTTTAACACACTGGAAACAAAATTTGCATATCACAGTTCTTTAAACAATGCTACACAAATAGAAAACCGTTATCACCAGCGTCGTGAAGTGGGGCGTAATTGATAGATTATAATTTTTCGCCCTCAATAATCCTCCCCAATAGGTAGAGGTCAAACCACAACTCCCCCTAGCTCACATAAATCTTTTTATTTTAAATTTATTTATGCATTGACACGTAGATACTTTAAAACCGTTTTATTTCATATGAAGGAATGTCTATTCTGTTCCTGAAAATTGCCACTCTTGAGACTGACGTCATCCTTTCTCCTTTTCCAAAAATCCACGACTGTCCGATCTTTTCCTCCACTAGAAGATAATGGAATTTTCTTGTCATCTTCTTTCTCACATTTCCCCTGTCCCAATCATCTTCAATCATTATTTCATCATTCATATCATATTTTTTTTTTATCAGCAATGATCTTCGAAGCAAAGATGCCGGAGAACAGAGATAGAAGATATATGTGACGGAATTATGCGTCTATTCATAGAAGATCCTGTTTCACATCCGCCTTAGATGGAACTAGAGATAGGGGTGCTCAGCACTGTAGCGATGCCCATGGCCAGGATAGGCTGTAAGGCTTGTCAACAGAAATCAGTGATGTTTGTTTCTAGGTCACCCTAATCCTCAGCATTTTGGCAGATAAAAGATATCAAAGGTTAATCTGTAGCTAATCCTTCGCTCACACTGGAGACCTCTGTGCACTCGTGGTCAGGGCGTCTTATCGCAAGGCCTGATGGGTGCTTGCCGATCGGGGTCCTATGCTAATTTGTGTTTGTCAGTATAGTAGTTTTATTTAATTATATCGATCATTCACATTTGTATTCTTGTAAAAGTAGTTGTCGTAGAGGCTTCAGCACACTGCTTTGCCCGACGGGACATAATATTGGTAAGAAGGTCCTTCTCCTGGTATTGTCTTGACCTGGTTGATTTTAGACAAAGTTGTTACTATGGTACTTTGGCAAAACATCTCTTTCATCGCAGTTTGATCTTTTTCTCCACCTTTTCAGACAATTGTGTATTTTCGTTAATAATAAAGCAGAAGGTACTATATAAAACGTTATTCTCCAAAACTGTATTTCAGTTAGTATATTATGTTAAAAGATATATTTTTCGGTGTCATCCTTTTCAGGGGAAAATCTTTCTGTTTGTTTTCTTTTATTTACTTTTCTTTTTTTCAAAATTTATTAATCTCAGTGAGATTTCAGTGCAAACAGTTAGGAGGACACTCACATTGCTCATGTTGCTAATTATTTCTAGTAGATCGAAAACTGATGAACCTGCTATGATAAACGTGTTCATATGAAGGAGAGGATGTAGTTAGATGAAGCATCGTCTCTTGGGTCTCGTTCCGGGTGATGGGGGTCATAAAAACTAGAATTCCTGGCCTGAATGGCACGTGGTTAACCCACCGCTGTGGGCTCTGGGGCTGAGACATTTCATACATTACATGACATGGTACCAGTTGAATGGCTGCTAAGCAAAATATACGTAGAGTTGAGGAACACATAGGCGCGGTGAATTAATCATACATTGTCTTTTTTTTTTTAAATTCATAATTATGGTGTCAGTATTTCTGGACGTCAGCGTGATGAAGTAGAAATCCTGTAGAGTGCGTATTTCAATATCAGAGTAATAGAACAGGATAGTCAAAATTCTCATATAATCATAGCATTGGATTTATTTTTTTTTTCTTCTTCTTCTTTTATCCTTAAGATCTCCAGATTCTGTTGTGTATTAATATCATCGTTCTTTGCCACTTTCTGGGAGCCAAAAAACACAACCTATTCCCACCCATATCTTTGTATTCTAGATACATTAGTCAGATCTACGACTTTGAAACCAATTATTTCTTCAAATTTTAGTCTTTTCAGCCTTAGCTATCAACCGGTTCAAGGACAGCTGGTGCACTGGAAGTTTACACAAGTTCTCCTACCACAAATGCACATACTACGTTATCAAAATAAAAAAAATTGAAGAGGAGCAAATCTGCTTTTATTATTTTCAGTGAACTAAGTTTCCGTTGCAAGATCTCGTTCTAAAATGCTTTTTTCCGCATTCTAATGTTTGAAGTCCTGTAATACGTGGAATTAGTCAAGAACGAAATTCTTGGCAGTTCAAAATTAGAAATGAATTGGATTGACACTGCTGCACTATTTTTGTTCCACGCTAGAACAACCAAGAAAAAATGTCTAATTTGTGTTTTCCTTGAGCAGTGGAGAGTCAGATTTCAAGATTAAGTGCGATGTTTTCGATTTCTATAGCAGATGCATTCGAGCGCCGAAACGTATAACGAATTCTTAGAGATCACAACTAAAAAAGTAAAGTTAAAAATTAATGAATAAACAAATAGGAACAGCAAAAAAAGATGTTTTCTAATTTTTTCCAGTGTGAAAAAAAATAATACCAACAATAAGAAAGAATCTCTCATAATATAACGTGTAAATGTATTTTTAAAAAATCAGTCACAAAAACTGGAACAAAAAAGAGTGTTTTCTAATTACATATATTTCCAATTTATAAAGAAAAAATATCGACAACAATAAAGAATATATTGCAACATAACGCCCAAGGGGGCAGATATAATTCTAAAATTCAACAACTTTCACATTTGCCGAACACATCCCTGCACTGGCTGCCTCCAACAACATCGAAACATCTGTCGACAATGGCAAGGCGCTGTGATTAGAGAGACAACAGTTTAATGCTGGAAACAAAAACAGAGGATGTGAGAACAAATGGATGAGAAAAATAAAGGAAGGAAAGAGAAAAGATACGGATTGGGATGAGAGGGTAACTAAAACGAAAGAAACTGTATCTATAACGATCTTTCTCTCACGAAAACAAATACTGGTATGAATTCTTTATTCGGCAATTCGGAAATACTTGTCAAATTAAAATGTTATACAATACACAACAGTGTGAAAATAAGATACAAACCATGGGACCATAGCAGACAGACATAATATATACACAAAGTTAGGCCCATATATAAACACGTCTTATAAGACAACACAAACTGCAGCACTGGAAATGTAAAATTTATATTAAAATACAATGTCGATAGAATTTGCCTTAACACAGGCTGTGGCACACAAAGGACAAGCTATGGAGATGGCTGGTATGGAAATCCCTCCCACCATTCTGTACGTGAGTTAAAGGAGCAAGCAAGCAAGTAAGCAAACAAGCGATTAAAGTACTGGAATTCAAAACAATCTCATTTAGGTTTGTAAAATTCTTATCCTCAGGTGTCTTTGCACAGAATGTTGGTCAGGATATTAACACTCTTTCAATAGACATTGCAGCCACTGAAAAAGACGACAAAGCTCAGGTTGGTCCAATTCTGACCAGACCTTTCAGGCATCTTGACGAAAAGACTGACCTGCCATGTAAACGCCCACAGATAATATCAGGTCACTTCCTGAATCAGACCGGCAATTTTATTGTTCAAATGAACACGAAATCGCAGATGGAATCCACAATAAACGTGCACAATCATGAGGTAGGTTTTTATGGGTCACAATCTCATTTTTTTTAGAGACAAAAAAAAAAATGATTTCAGTCACAGCGCCTCGTCGAAGAGAAACAAACGAGAGAGCGAGAGAGAGAGAGAGAGAGAGAGAAAGCCACAGAGAAGATAGAGAGAAATAGTGTATGATATAATCGTGATCTCAGCTCCCTGTTTATCAATTTCGAAAACAAAAAGATTTCATTTTCAGCATCCTGCCGTTGAGATAAAGAGAAAAAGTCATCTAGTCTTGAATTTCTATTTTCCCGATAAACAAAACAAAAATCAATTGCAGCTCTTGTCAAATGAAAAAAGGGGGAATAATCCATGTAATCCTAACTTCCCGTTTTTCAACCAAAAACAAAAAAGAGATTTCTATTTCAACGTCTTGCTCAAGAACAAACAAACAAAAGAAAACTCACACACACACCCATACAAGAAATACAAAACAAAGATAAACAAACAAAAAAAGACGAAAAAAAAGACGGGTATCCCACAATATTATCCCATTTCATTATTATGTTAATAATAACTTGAACAAACTAGACCTGAAGGAGACGACGTGGCCGAGGGGAAGGCTTCTGCCTCTCGGTAAAAGTGTCGCTGGTTGTTTCTGTCTTACTGGAGGATGAGAAAGGTCAGAACAAGCTTACTCAGTGGTCCTCTCACTTCTGGGGAAGGGAACCTGGGAAGCCCGACTTCTAGCCCTCTCGTATTGCGCATGTTGAAGAATCCTTTGCCAGTAAAAATCGGGATGAAAAGCAAAACATCCAGGACTGCAAACTTTCTACCTTACAACTCTTCTGACCACACTGGACACGCACTTGAAGTCAAGATAATATACTTTTGGGATTGAAAGATTGCCTAAAATTCTAAAACATTACGTAAGCTGATCAGTTGCTTCCAATATCTCAATGTTTTTATCTAATCCAGTGGGAGGGTTGGGAATCTTCCTGTGATTACATGATAGTAACCAATGCTCATGTGCTATAAAATTGTGAGTTATCACGTGGCAGGGGCACCCTGCTCCTTCCTTTACACTGTGGAACACATTGCGTTGTGGACCATTCATACAACACGGATCGTTACAGTGCAGCTTATGAATATAACAACAAAGTCAAATACGGTAAGACAACAGATTGATTCATCTCCATTAAAAAAGGCCAGTCGTTTCGTAACATTGTTCACAAGCAATGTTAGCTATCACGTGACCGAGCCTCTCGTCGTGTGGAGATTCCAAGCGAGTCCTCTCTGACACTTTCTATTACCATTTCACGGAGGAACCGGTGCGCAATAAATGACAAGTTATCCCAAGCACAAGTTTCAGACGTAGTTTGATTTGAGGACAAAGAGGTTAAAACGTCAAAAAATAAATAAGTAATAACAAAAACAAAGCTTCTGGTTTTGTTTGTTTGTTTGTTTGTTTTCGTTTTTTTTTTTTTTTTTTGTCTCTTTCTACTTGGTTGGCTTCTTGTTTGGCTCGTTTGGCCAATAGCATTAAAAAAAAACAAAACAAAAAAGGCCCTAAACACGAGACATCACATCTGCGTCACCGCCGACTACCCACATTCCTGACCGAGTGTTTGTTGAAATTCGTTGACATTTTATGTTTCTCACCCCCTTATATTCTTCGTTGAAAATTTAAAACAGCAAAGATTGGAACTTTATTTTTTAAATCTGTAAAACAGAGTTTGCAATCTTATTAATTTATCATTCATTAATTTTTCCTGGCATTTTAAATCGTCAATTCTTGTCGCTTTATTAACAATAATGTTGAATTTTAGATGAAAATGACATTGGGATTATGTTTGGCTTGTCGATAAGTAATAAGCTTACCTGTTTGTGGGGACAAGACGTTTTGGAATAAAAGACAACTTTACGTTAGCAATACAAGCATGTCAAAAAAAAAAAAAGCAAAAGACTTGTTGCAGTTGTATCTCTGGGGTCTTTGTTGCTTGCTGAATATGGACACATAGAGATATCTATGAGAAAGAAGTATACACTTGCAACAAAGATATCATAATCCAACCAGTTTCAGGACATTGCATTAAACAGCGGTCGCTGCAATTAACTCCCCCACCTGTAAATTAAAATAAATTATTGAACCTGGAAAGATAATCGTGAGGAAAACCGAGACTTGTTCGCCCTGTCTCTGTATCAAGTTTAGCTCTGCATGTTCAAAACTGCTAAGTTTTGTTTCTCTTTGTTTTTGTTTTTTGTTTTGTTTTGTTTTGTAAACGATGTGGGGAAGTTGGAGTTTCCGGTGACAAGTTGTTGTCTGCCTTGGCAAGGTTTCTCCCCCACACTGTGGCCGAGATTTGCCAATAAATAAAACAGCAACATGGCCTTGACATTTCCAGCGTTTACAAATCTAGCGAATGACACAAGATGATGAAGAAAAATATGAACAACATCAAAACAACAAATGAAAATCTTTGACATATTACAATGATGGCCATTTGCCAATTAAGAGAAGCTTTTTAGTTTCAAAATGAAATGTATATGACAAACAATGAAATTAAGTGGATTTCTTGTATACTAAGGTAACGTCACATTTTGGTTAAAATAGATATGAGCAAATCATTTGAAACTTTGCAGAGTCCTCTTTATATTAATAACATTACCTACCGTGTTGATTTAACCACTGGTTTTAAAAATACTAATGCTTGAAGATAGGTATTCCCTATTCGAAAATAGTTCTTTTTTTACTTTTCATCCCATGATTTTTTCCCATATTTCATTTTTTTTTTTTTGTGCATAGCCAGGTCTGAGAACCTACCTCTTCAATTATAGAGGCAGAACAAACTGCAAAGTGGATCTGTAAAGAAACAAATGCAGATATTTGTAACAGGCCATGCTATTGTATGGCAAACAATGATGGATATTACGTGAGAGGCGAACACAGACACCTGGAGTAAACTTAATTAGCAACTTACCCTTCGAGATGCTACAGAGATTGGCCGCATCTAACTGTGGTTTGACGGTATTCATACACATTTTTAAATCTCGTATTTCTTACAACTACTGGCAGACTGAGGATGAAGTTAAGGTTGACGACATTAACTTTTGTATAGATTTTATATGTTTACACAAGCAAAGTATAGACTTACAACAACAGATGCTTGATCGACAACGATATAATACGGTGATTAAAAAAAAATCAACCCTATAACATAAAATCTTGCGATAGGCCTGTATGTAAAATATCAAGCGTCAAACATTTGCAAAATTTAAAACGCAAGTATTCAATGTCATCATTTTCAGCGTGAAGAGTTTCTGTTAACAGGTGAATGAATGAATGGCGACTAATATTTATTTTGATTCAGTTTAGTCAACAAAATTTCCTACTTTATACAACAGAATAAACGAAGAAATTCAACATTTTCACCTGTTGCAACGACCACATGGTTTCGAGAACAAGAAAATGCCATCGTTTAATAAACTCACAGTCCAAGTGGGTTAATACTGTAATGTTTGAATATTATCTTAGAACTTAAAAGTTTATTTCAAGCTCTGAAACCTTGATATTGCAGCTTGCCTTCACTTTCCAAAAAAGATTTCGGTTCAATCATGGGCAATTTGAATTTCAAAGCCATCATGAACAGCTTACTTTTGAAGCGAAAGAAACAGTTAGTTGCGAAATTCTATCGAAATCCTGCTGTTGAAGGAGTAAACCGGTCTTGTCACTCTGAAGATGAGGAGCGAGGTGAAAGCCCCCCACTCCTTGCTGGAAGTTCACAATAGTAGGTTTCCCACTTAAATTTGGAGAGTGTGAACGGAAATGCTACAGCTTGGGGCACCATTTTCCCACGACTTCAAAGACAATCTCACGCCCACATTATATTTGTCTCAGTAGTTTCTCACAGGAAAACCCCAAGACAGCTCCGGGGCTACAGGACTGTAGAAAATGTTCACACTACACAATTTCATACCTATGTCTTACTGGGTTATTTTTTTTCTCAAAAATTTTTCATCATTCAGTACTGGTTGTGTCTGCACGAATATAGCCTAAATTGCTTCTTAAAGATTCCCACTTCTGATTATGAATCGGTTCCCTCTAGATCTTTGCAAAGAGTCATATTTATGGATGTGAAGATCATTTGCTCGGTCGTTGAATGTTGTGAGTTCTTACGCGTTCAGTTGCCGACCGTGTGGATGGAACACTTTGCTCTGTAAACAAAGATAACAGATTATTGAACAAGGATCGCTGTTGCGTAGTCCATGGAAATAATAATAATGAGAAGCAGAACAAGGGAAAAGATTGAGTAACTTTCCATGCATTTTCATTGGAGTAACCGGAAATTCTGCGTCACCATTAGCAACCTGACTGCGAACACCTATGGCAAAATGAGATACATGTATTTAAAACCAGTGTGTCTACATAACAGCGTACGTTTCACCGATAGAGTGGGTTAAGCACAAATGGATTCATTCTAAATGAAATATTTAGCACTGTGAAATTCATAATTTCAGATCAATATGATCATAGTGTTAAAGATTGTCAGTGCGATTATAGGAGTAAAAAATGTATCTCTTTTACTTGTTTGTTTGTTCTAAAGAAGTGTAACCTCTTTTAAGAGACACTCGAAAGGGACCTGTCCCTTAAGCAGTGACCTGCCTGCAGCATAACTAGCTCTCTAGCCCTAACTTAAAGCCATTTATGAAGGAGTGATTTCTGGCTATAGAAAGTTTGACCAGGTACCGGTAACTACCATACCCAGGGTTTAAAAAAATATTTCAACTATAAAACTATGTAAAATAATATTGCATGATGTAATACAATGGAACACAATAAAAAAAAAGCTGTGAGGACCTGAGACCACGGACGCAAATACATGTCTAGCTAATTCCGTTTCAATGCTGGATAGTTCAGCAGCCCACGGCTTGTTTGCTGCTCCAAATAGGGAACAGAATTTTGACTGTTTAATGTGCGATTTTCACACTCTTGAAATACAACGACTGGTTCTATTTTCCTGTTTACCATCCCTCGGGGCAGATGACATAATATGTTTATTACGCAGTTACTGGACACTACAAATCAATAGCTCGCCAATCCCCAAGATTATATAAGTCTCTACGCTGAAGATAACACAACGCATTCCGTGATGGCGTAATCGGTTGCAATAAATAACCGAACATGCCTGACCTCTCGAGCTGAAAATCTGCCAATTTATATAGAAGATCCTCTCTGGGAGAGATTCAAGATTGCTCACACTGGGAGAAGCCAGGAGGCATACACAAATTATCCCGCCTTATTTTCATCTGTTACACCTGTCTCAAACATGGTACGAGTGAGAAATAAGTCATAAGAGGAGAGAGAAAGAATCAGAATCTTATCATATCTCGGCTCATGAAGACAGTCACCTTAATACAGTAGTGTCATGTTCCACACTATCTGTTCCCAGCCATGTGGTGGAAACATGATATCTGCTTAAGGTTTGTTTCAAATTTTCCCGTTGTTAATCAATGATTTTATATATTTTCTTTTCGGACAGCTTTGATAAATATTGTTTATTATTTGTCATGTCCCAATAAGGTGATACATTTATTCTAACGATAGACTGCCTTCTGAAGGGCAGATATCAAGAAATCCATGGGCAGTTGAACCCATGTGTCATAAATAAGACATGTTTCAAGAAATTTGCTGCCATACTTTTCCAGTTCTCTCATATGATAGAAAAAAAGATAATTCAAGAGCATTTGCAGCCGTGGTGTTGAGGATCCGAAATAAATTCCTTTCAAAGCAAGTTTTGCTTTTTAAGGAGAGTATACCCTCTAGAGACAAGAAACAACCTTATGAATCTGGGTATTTTACGTTCGTCTCATTTTGTATGTAAGCTTATTATTTGAATAAAAAATCAAAATAACCATACAGTCTACCCGAAAGAATGAAGATAATTTTCAGATTAGAGAGAGCTGCCCAAAGATTGGTGTTTGTATGGTGTAAGATTAAGTGTGCCATTTGGTTCTGATCGAATTGGATGTATCTGTCAGACCAAGGTATTACTTCAGTATTACTCAGAGGTCATATAGATTTGTTGTTGTAAGACGAACAGTTGCGAGATGGGGTATTTTAGGAATAAATAATAACAGGGAAAATGTGATGTGAAATGGGACGGCTTGGGAGTGTCGTATGTCGCCAACGGATAGTTTATCCAAGATAGAAAGCACTGGTGTCGGTGTTCATTGAACTGGGCACTCAAGTAACGCCAGTACTCGGTGTTCACGAGTAATTTGTGCGGCGAGTACTGCCTAAGCCTAGTATCTATGGAAGATGTGTCATGGCCTGACATACAACTCCAGCTAAAACAACAACAATATCAATAACAGCACATTTTAAACACAGTTACATAAACTACGGTAACATTCACTCCGGTAGTTTGTTAAAGTAGTTAGCATGATTTATGAAGCCACGGTCTCATGACGGGTGAAAGACAGACTCTGGTTTGTGAGATTGTACCATGTTACAATATGGAATTTCTAGTCGGAAACTAAAAACTTTCTTGTAAAAGTGCCTCGCTCCCCATCCCCCCTTC
>JBCEWB010072428.1:0-29543 GCA_039654565.1 Peronia peronii | reverse complement strand
GAATTGCGATAATATAAAGTTAACTGATCTTGCTGGCCAAATTTTCGAGCCCGCTTGGCTCTTCGTCGGGGCAGTCAGTGTCAGATTGCTCATTATCATCATTATTATCATCATAGTCTGGTTAGTGTGATTTTATTTCCTGAGCTCTAGTACCAGTCTCTAGATAAAACACTGTAGCAGCCAAGTTTGAGGGAAAATAAATCAGAAAGGAGATGGTTGGATGGCTGACAATGAACTGAAATTTTTCAGAATTTTTTTTTTTTTTTTGTTCTCTAACAATTCATCTTAATTGTTGTCAAAACATTAGAGAAAACATCCACTCAGAAAGATACTTGATTTTGATGCCAGAATTGTTCATCTCACGTATTGTGAAATTGTTTTACCTGAACTCATTTGTAGTTGTTATAATTCATATTCTCAAGTGGCAGTGCTTGTGCCATCTGCGAAATTGATACAGGACAATACTCTGTAGTGGTTAGGAATACAGTGTTGTCTGGTAGATGTGTGGAATAAGAGAGCTGTGTGATCCCATCCTGCAGTGCTAGTACGACAGCACTTATACTACACTGATAATGGCTACATCCATTCACACCTGTCTCGTGTGTCATCCCTCTTTATGTTCAAAGTCTTCTCATGTTACATATGTATGAGAGCCTGTGGCGGGAGGGCCTCTCCACATCCCTCCTATCTAGCCCAGGCCTACTCAGTGATTATTCGCTCCATGTGCCAAATTGTGTACAGCTGGTTATACCAAAGACTGTGCTATACTCTCTCTCTCTCTCTCTCCTCACTCTTTCTCTCAGATCTTTCCCTCCTTCTCTCAAGTCAGACATTCATCTCATTCTTTTTTTATATCTCTTTCACCTCAATCACCAGCTCATCTCTCTCTTCTCACTTCCTCTTTCTCTCTCTCTCACCTACTCTTTCTCTCACGTATTCACATTGTAAATATCACAGTTGCTTACCTCCTGTCCGGCATAAATTATTTTTCTTTTGCTAATCCATGCTTTTATAGCTTTTTCACAATTCATAGTTTTGTTGTCTAAAGAATCGACAGTGCTAGTTCTTAGAAAAGGTCACTTTGCAAATCTAGTGAACCATCAAGATCAACAGTTCAGTTTTATGTTTTCTTCAACCTGACACCAGATTCAGTGTCAGATTTTCCTTGTCCATACGTTTTTCCAGTGCGTTTGCAAGGCCTGTTCAAGATTTTAAGTTGACATTTATCAAAGCGTCTCATAAGATCATGCTGAAATACTTTCAAATGCTTGGACATATTGTCAACAATTATTTTAAAAAGTGTTTTTTGAATGATGAATTTAAATCACACACTACTTAAACAATTCTTATAGAAACAGAAACATTTAAAACACTGGTGTATTGTCAGTGTTTTTACAACTTTTTTTTTCTTTGACAGTTGAAATTTAAAACTTAACTTATTTTACATATATTTTTCTTTTCTTTGAAAATTTCTTTTCTTTTACTGATTTTCCCTCTGTACATTAACCCCTATTCTCCACCACTACCATCTCAGTATTACTTTTAACTTAACCTGCGGGAGAGTGTGCTATCCTCACCGAGATATGACAATCTTCTCTTTGCGGACATCTTTACCGACCAGTATTAACACTTGGGAAGTGAGCCCAGCGTCATTCCACAGATGGATGGGCCATCTTTTCCTTTTTTGTTTGTCTTCCACCCTGAGTGAATGAAACAGTTTGTGGAGTGAGAATGTGTGTGGGTGGGTTATAGTGTAGAATTCACGCCTGTAGATGTCTGGTGTGAGATTGGAGTAGGGTGGTAAGGTTAGAGGAGGGCTCAAGCCTTATAGAACTTCCCCATCTTGGTTTGCTGGTCAGGTTTCAGAGATCTTAATTTTGGAAGCTCAGACTTCTTTGTTGTTTATTTTTTTTGGCCCCATAAATGTGACAAGCCAGTCAGCTCAAAGATTTGTACATGTTTCTTTGCATATGAAGAACTCTCAAAGTAGTATATAGTACAAAGAGCAAAATACTCTTCTTTTGTCTTGATTGAACAATTGACACATAATTTGTTGTTATACTTTAAGAGTTATGATTGTTAGAAACTCTGCTAGGAAGGGAAAAGCAAAACTTGAAAAATAGTCAAAAATAGTCAGAACTTTGAATAGTGTAGTATTTGTTAGATGGTTTGGGAATAGCTCCAGCATGCCTGGACTGATAGGCTTAGAACTGTCCCTTTGGTGCTTAGTGGGCGGGGAGTTTTAGAATTACACAGAAAGAAAATTTGAATGAAAGTGTTTGGCTGTGTGCATGAGAGTGACTGTGGTGATCCTGTACTTAATATTTCTGTTGTAAATAGAAATTCTCATACATTTGGTGTGTGTTTTTTTTTTCTTTGCATGTTGAATCCAAATATTCTTGATTTGCTTTATTACACAAAGTATTTGCATCTTTGTCTTCCATACCATATGTCTCATCATTGCATATTATTAGCATCCTTATTTTCACCATTGTCATGGTCATTATTGACATTATCATCAGCACTGTCATCGTCTTCCAGTTTTTACACTGATCCCTCCCCTCCCAACCCCATTTCGGTGCCAAAGCTATTAAAAATTTTTCGTCAATGTTGTCTCAATTTTTTTTGGTCCCTGATATTCAGATGTCTCAATTCTTTGATGTCATTCCCTCTGTCTCAGTCTGTCTGTCTTATGTTTGATTACGGGTGTCTCTGGCTTTTCCTTGGCATCTGTGGCTGGTCACATCAGATTGTAGCGTAAACTGATCATTAGTGAAACACATGTAGATCTTGAACGAGGTCTTGATGTGGTAGTTTGTGGTCTGAGTAGACTGAACAATTTAAATGTTGCACAATTCACTGCTTCTGATAGGTGCAATGTCCAAAAAGAGAGCAGATATTGCATGGAATAAGAACAACTCTAGGTTTATGTTTTTCTCTCTTTTCTTTTCTTTTTTTTTTTTTAATTTGTACATTTTTCAAAATTTGTTTTGTTTTGCTTTGTTTTGTAATCTCTTATGCTTATTGATATTCTAGAGGGAACAATGGATAGTTAGAATTTTAATCCCTGGTAATTTCATATGCTTGTTTTGTAAAGCTATAAATCTGTACCATATTCTATTCCAAACTTAGCTGTCTTGTGGTAAAACTATGAAAGATATTTTCTCTCTCGGATTGCGGTGATGATTGATTTCTATAGGGCAGAATTTGACAGTTTGTCTATTGCATAATGTTCTAGTCAGCTGTAAAAAGACTCATGTACATAAGTTACATTGTTGGATGTTTATTTTTTAAATCTTCCACCTAAGCCTGGTATCCCAGTATTAAATGTTCAGCTGAACATGGCATTTAACTGCTGCTTGTCTCTTGGTGAACTAGTCCTTGGTAAGAATTGCTTTGATTCCTACTTACATGTCCCTGTTTGTGTACATGGTCACTTAAGACCATAGTGACATGTACACCCAAACGCAAGTACCGTAAAATACTCAAAAACCTCAGTATTCAAGTTCAGTTTTATTCTGCCTTTATTGCATGATTGATCATGTTATGCCATAGTGTTGACATTTTTTTTCAACACTTTAGTAAAAATCTTAAAAATGCATTGTGTGTAAATACCTGGCACATGTTTCAGTCACAAATTCACTTTGCACGTGCTTGCCATGCTCTGTATTTCTTAATAAGACTATTAGTAAAAGTGGCAGTCATGAGGAAAGCTATCAATGTGTTCCAATTTTTTTTGGTCATTGTCGGCTATTTCCTTGTTCATGTATGATATCAATAGTCATTTGTCTTGTATACAGTTTGGATGTCAGACTACATAGCTATGTATGTATACTTATTAATGAGAGGGATATCCAGCATAGCCCTATCTGAGCACAGAATCAAAAGTCTGTACATACTGGATTTCTCTTGACCTGTAGCACATTTTGTACAGTTATGATATGTGGATCTAAGACATATATACATATACCTGGACAAGATTATGTCTATAAAAAAACAGTATTGTCTCAGAATAATTCAAGATAAACTAGTCACTTTGATCTCTGTAACAGTTTCAAGCATTGTCAGATGTCATAAATGTCTAATTATTACATTGTATCCTCTTTGTTTTGTGTAAATCAGAAGAAAAGAGGGAAGCTGTAGTAATTTTAAATTACTAAATTTAAAAGAGAAATTAAAGAGAAATATGATATGATTCAAGTTTAAAAAATTGTCCTTCACACATATTCTTTAATCAATGCAAATTTTTAAAAAATTCATCTTAATACTTATGTAAATGCATAGTAACTGCCAAACATTACAATGAAAATTTCAAATTTGTTTCAGTATCTAATAGCTTTTCCAGCATGTTACTTACATTTAGTCCATTGAGCCCCTGTTATTGAAATACAAACTGAGATGTTAGACAATTTTATTTTGATGTCAAAATGTTGCTCTAGGATGTTCCAAAGTCAAGCTATGTCATCCATTCCAAAGGGAGAAGTCAGTAGTTGTCCCATAGCCATACAGACATACATAACAGTTATACGATCAGATTGTATCAAATGTTGCATTTCTATCTGGTCTCTTGTCTGTGAGTGTGAAGGATAACAAGTTTCTCTGAGTCCAGTCCGTAGTTTCACTGTTTATGACATATTTTATTCACCTCAGATTGCTCAAGTAGTGTAAAGTCATACTGCCAAGTCAGATTGTATGATAGCAGATTCTTCATATTCATCATATGATGTAGCAGATGGGTCTTATCATCATGGTGATTTAGACACACCCCTTCATGGATCTAAACATCATGATGTACTGTGGTAATTGGGCCTGGTCATTATGATGAATAGACACTGTTACATAGGCTTACTCCAGTCAAGCAGTTTGTACATTTTGTATAATATATTTTCCTACATTCAATAGCTGACAGCAAATTTGACAGTAGATTAGAACCAGATTTAGGAATGTGCACCAATATATTTGCCATATCGCAAACTTTGACAGTGGTTGGTAATCTTGCAATGATGTGTGTAGGAAATGGCATCTTTTGTGGTTTTGCATTATTATGCTGTAATGTTTTCCACATACTCCTGTATAGCTGCAATGTATGAGCAGTCCCAACATTTTGGTTTTGAATGCACAGACACATATGTGTATGTATATCTTGATGGTGTAAAATTTGAATGTGAATTTGCTTTACATATAGTGGCCATGTATGGAACAGCTTTTGGTTCTCTGTGTTTGATATGCTTAACGGTAACATAGATATGTGTGGTCTGTTCCAGCTGCCCTGTCTATGCTGACTGTAAATGAACCTTTTTTTTTCCCTGGACAACTTGAATATGAATGAAATCATGAGTCTTTCCCTTCCTGCACTGTCACGTAAAGGTATTTACCCAGGCACAGAGCACTCGTACATTCTATCCTTTTAAGGCACAGGTCTGTTGTCTGTGAGTGTGAAAAGAGCAAGTCATAGGTTCATTGCCCAACGATATATGCTAAAGAAATTTCATAGCCCCTAAACAACAATAAAGTTTGATTTTTGAGTCAAATTAAATGAGATCCTGTCCCAAATTATCAATATATACAAAAGAAACTACTTTGCTTCTACACAGTGTAAAGCTTAAATCTCGAGTCAAAACTAATAATTATGATTAATATTGGGGATGTCCATAAAGCTACTTTACAGTTATGTCCGTAAAGGTGCTATACAGATAGGCTGAAAGCAAATCAGTGTACTTTCACAATGTTGAGAATACATTGAAACAGACTGCTTTACAGCTTGAACATATATGATAACTGCGGTGAGTGAAATTGATTGTCTACATTATGATACTTTCTGATATGATACATATATTTTCTGAAATTCTTTTTAGTCTAACCATGATATTGCTTTATTACAAATTTCTGTATAGTAACTTTATGGACATTGTATATAACTACATGAAATACTTTGAGATCAGAGCCGAGTTTCAGCTCACTACCAGAGTGTGTGGGGAGGCTCACAGTTTGGTCATTACACATATGGTCTAGTGTGAGGCAGCTGTGCTATGGCTCTTGCATGATTAAGATATGATGAGATAAGATAAGCTTTACATGTCTTGACATGAAGTTCTTTCACAGCTGATGAGATGTGGTATACATAAGACTTTACATTCACACCAATATATGCATATAGACATAGAATGTCCTGGATAATGAGGTGTAGCTCTTGGTAGTCCCATCAATACCCAGCCAATAGCAGGACGACTTAGTCAGGGCAGTTGTGTAACATGCTAGGACTGACAGCTGCAAGGGCTTTGGCAGCCTACAGGTTTTACAACAGGAACACTTTCCAGTCTGTAATTGTCAAGCCAGACCCTGCCAGTTTGTATCCCTGATATGGATACACAAATTCTCTCAGCATAGAGACATATCAATTCCATCTCTTACACCAAGCCTGTACAAGTGGCTTCCCTCAAAGCAGGAAATAAATCTCCATTCCCTGTGGGAATCCAGTAGTTCGACCTATAAATCTGTTGGTTCAGGTTATATTCTGCACATTCAGTTTTAAATACTGGACAGTTCATTTGCCCCAGACTTAAATTGTCCTAACTATAACATAAAACTGTTGTAGTTGGGACAGTTTAATTCTGGGGCAACAGTTTGTTCTTTTTTTTTTTTTTTTTTGCCAAAGAAATACAAGTTAATGTCTCCTCATAGATTGCTTTGCTTAGCCTGTATTATAGGTTGTACATTCTGTTTTTAAATCCTGGAATTTTTTTTTTTTTTTTTCAGTTATAAGAAGTAGAAGCTAAGATTTCAGGGAAGCTATTTTATCTAACCCCAGTTCTAGAAGATTCCAGGCTCAGATTCTGTGACAGGACATAACAGCCATATTGTTTGTTTATTTGTAGTGATTTGGTGTTTTGCATGGAAACCTCTTGTTGTTTGCAGCCTTTCTTGTCCTCACCATCACATCTTGCAGTGATGTTATTGTTATCCCCCCTCCTGTAGGTGCAATCCCATATCATTCACGCATCAGTGTTAACTTCCCATTTCCAAGTGTTACCATCCCATCTGGCAGTGTTAGCATCCCATATGGCACTGTAACTCTCCCATCCCACAGTGTTACCTTCCCATCTGGCAGTGTTAACTTCCCATCTTGTCAAAACTCCTCCCAAAGCTACCCATTGTTTGTTTGTTAACTTTTTCTTTTATTTTCAAATACCCAGTTGCTGTACATGTGTGTAGTAGTTACAGAAAATAGAGAAACTACTTGGTCTACTTGACATTGGAAATGAAATGAAGAGAGGAGAATGTTACTGTTGTGTTTTGGTTTGCCTAGCTGAGGTGGGTTGTGTGTGAGGTAGTGTAGAACTTGAGCCGTGTTCTGTTGGTTCCTCACTGTGTTTGCTTGTTTGGTTTCTTCCAGTTCTCTGACCAACTCTTATCATTCCATCTGTCTGATCTGTTAACTCAATCCATTTTGCCTGTGTTAACATTTCAGATGACTTACTGTTCACATCGACATTTCTCTTTGTTAGACTCAAGAATTCCATTGTTAACATTGAGGTACATCAAAGTCCACAAGTTCAGTGCGCCACATTGACAGCGAGTTTTCCTCCCTGAGATTCCCCTGTTTACTAACACAGCAGATGTTTTGCCTTGTTATCTTTGTGTTGTCTGATGTTAACACTGAAATTCCTTCTGTTTAGCTGGGATACCCGTCAGTATTTCCATTCTCATAATTCATTCAGCGTTCATTGATTCAGGGCACGTCATTGTTTCTCATATCTTTGTTTGAAATTGTTGATTTTGATTTTGCCACGCACATGTATGCACCTTTCCTGTTGAAGTTGTTGAATTTTCCAAGTGCTCAGAGAGAAGAAGTTTTTTGTCAGAATTCCGAGAAAGCCGACAGTTACACTTTTCTTTGGCAAATTCTCAGACTAAAGTGTTATAACCTGAGTTTATTTTTTTTTTCTGTAAGTATGAAAATTGTCAACCTCATCAGATGATATTCCGCAGATCATGTGACAGACTAGGAAGATTATGATCTTATTTTGACATCAGAACCCATACTTACCAGCAAAAGTTTTTCTTTAAATACTTAAATATGCAGACCATACCTTAAGAATACAAGACCATCACCACAGATGTGACAGCTTGGAATCTATCTTGTCTAATCAATTGATAAACACACAGCATATCTGTGGAACTACTGACCATGACCTATCAGAATTGCAAGGGTTCAGTAGAGACAGGTGCCAACAAAGTGACGATATTTCGTCAGGTCTTTTGTCTGAATGTTTTTCATTTTCATTCTCCTCTCTTGAATGGCTCTCATGTTGTAACTCTTTCATTTTTGTTGTTGTCGCAATTTGTGTACATAGATCAGTGAAAACATAGCCTAGTTTGGACATGTGTTTTTGTATATCTTGATGCATATTTTTTTCTGTATTGGTTCAAATGCATTTACTTTTGTCTGGCTATTTTAGTTTCATGCTGTGTATATAATCAATCTGTCTTTTGTTTTTCCTTATGGTTGAGTTTGAAAACCAAATACAGATTCTCCATAATTATCTGCTTCAGTAACTTTCTACAGATTAACCTTGGGACAAAAACCACATATGTATTTGTGTTCATCTCTTCAATACGTAAAAATTGACTTTTTAACAATGCCAAATGATCTGTGTGTCTTGACAGGTTTTTCCATTCTAAGTTTTGCTTTCCTGTATCTGTGTGTTAGATGGATGTTGTCCTGTTGATTTTTATATTTCCATTGTTGTGTCTAGATTTATCAGAACAAAAATTGCCAATATTACACACATTACTCCATTGTGTGGGTGAGTGAATTTCTAGTCAAATTTGTAACAAGTTGAAGGTGAACATTTCATCACCAGGATTTTCCGTCTTATGCATTATGTTTTTGTTATTGCTGTAATATCTTACCATTATACCTGAGTGTATGAAATCTAACCCATTCTTTTTTTTTTTCCTTTTTAAAAAACATTTCTGTATACATGTGTATTTTGACTTTGTATTTCTTTCATTACAAATGTCTCTACAGAGAGAATATTCTAGCCTTTGGATGCATAATTGTGTTATGCAGTAATTGTTTTGGTACATGCAACACCCTTTCAACTCTCATCTTTTTTATTTTTATTTATTTATTTTCGTTTGTAGGAATTTTTCCGCTGATGGACAGTTTCTCATGTACCCTTTTGCCTTGCAGAACAAATGTCATCTTGTTTGTGGTCAAGCCAGACTATGGAACTAGTCAGTTGTACTATACAGCAACTTGTGCAATGCCTAAACTCTTATGGGTGCAATGACAAAAAAATAATATATTATATATTACTAGATTTTTATAAACACCAGATTTGTGTATATTCTATTATCTAGATGCTCATGACATAAAGCATGGGTATAGTATAAATAAATTAAATACTACATAGATTTTTCAAATCTTTCAAAAACTAATTTATAGCAGTAGTGAAAAGACAAAGTTTTTGAATCACCCAATTCAGTCATTTGTCAAATTGAGGTCCCCCCCCCCTCCCCACCAAATTGTATCTATGGCCCCTGAGACTGTGATCTTGTCTCTCTTCAAAAACTCTTAGAATGTCCCACACAACAGAAGCGAATTTTCAGTTGTACAGAATGAGCTTTTGACAACACAAGGATGATGATGCAGTATTGAACATTTAGCAGCATGACATTCTCTTAAGCTTTGTGCAATTTCAGATATCTAGTTGTTGAATGTGGGTAGCATATTTTACTCTCTTAAGTTGTGTTCAGTTTTGTCTCATATTGTCTTCATTTTTTGAAATGATCTGCGAAGGTTTAGGACATCCAGTGTGTTCTTGAGGCAATTTGTAAACAAGGATCTGAATTCCAAATGTGAAGGAAATGCATATTAACATTTCAGATAAATTTTTAGTCAGTCTGTTGGTGAGACACATGACACAGTATTTTAGTTGCTTTTTATTTAATGATTTTATGGATATGCAAACTGTAAAATGTTTTGACCATCTGCTTTACGGAACTAACATTACTTTGTTTTCATTTTAAGAACATTTAAGATTCTACAACTACAGCTGTAGTGGAAATTGCAGTAAAAAACAATCTTTCTGCGATAACATACATGTATAAGGCAACTCTTCTCAGGCAAAAAAACCCCAACTCTTTATCATCATGCATTCATTGCTTTTCATTTTATGCATTTATTTTATTTCATCCCAAAAAGACATGAAGACCTCAGTGTTATGAAATTTGACTTTTCCAGGTATTGTGGTTGGTTATGATGTTTGTGTTAGTTTGTTGTTGCTCCTTGTTTCTGTTGCAAACTCTGGCTCTCCAATCTCATCTGGACTTTTTTTTACTCCAGAAACAAAGACTTGTGTGGTTTGCTCACTATGGATGTAATCATTTTTTTAAAAGAATGACATTCTTTTTCATTTTCCTTCTCTTTCATCTATTTTACTTTGAAATCATGAAAATAAAATTTTAAATATCATTTCAGAACCAGTCTGTGTTGATTTTATTATTTTTTTTCTGGATTTGTGCGCTCTGGGTGAAAGTGCTTTTGATTTGTGTCACATTAGGCCACAACTGCATGATATACCGAGAGCCAGTGAGAGTGCACATCTTATAAGGTGCGGCTGCACTGCTAATGAGAAACATGGTGGTGTACGTATTGCTGTGTCACGAAAGTCTGACAGAAGAAATATTCAAGAAGGTGTCCCAGTGTTTTGCTGGGTGTGCGTCCAAGTGTGGAAAGTTGCATTTTGTTCTGCAAGGTGTCATTACTGAGCTAGACTGCCTGGTGCCAAAGCAAGCAAGCCCTTGAATCTTTAGGTGTCAAAGTGAAACTTATTGAAATCTGAGATTCTTAATCAGGCTTTATCTGAATATGGTTAAATACCATTACTACCTACTGCATCCTAAAACAAACACACACACAGTCACACAAAAACAGGGAACAGTTGGCTTGGCTAGTCTATACATGGGTTGACAGCACACAGAAAAAGCCCCATAAATTCATCTATGCACTGCAAACTGGCAAAGTCAGCTAAGACATGCTTAGAGGGACAGAATGGCAATGGTTAGTCGTGCTGTGCAGCACATGATGTGCGGTTTTACTATAATCCTTGCCTTATCTTTCACTGTTCACTGTCCTTGTACTCTACTGGTACTTTGGCAAACACAAGTTCTCCAGAAAATTGATTTATTGAAGGAGCAAATAAATATAAACAACTATGACAAGTACACACGCACAGTTCAAAGTTATTTTTGAGCAGTGTTAAGTATTTTCACAAAATTTATTTCATTCACCTTTGTTACAGCTTTGGTGTTTTGCAAGCAAGAAAAAATGAAAAGAAAATAAATGAAAGTCACATGAATAATCATCTTATCCTGGAAAGCTACTGAAATGACATTTAGCAATGACACAATCACATAAACAGTCCAGATATGATGAAGACATTAACAACTTCATTGAGATCAGTTTTTTTTTTGTTTTGTTTTGTTTCTCAGCCAAATTTTTAAAAATATAAACATAATATCTGATGAGAAAACTGCCCAAACAATATAATGCATGAAATGGAAACTTCAAATTTGATTTACCACCTTAATTTAACAAAAACCTAGCAGATTTTTTCTAAGTATCAATGATCTGCAGTTCAATCTGTATTATGAAAAGTAAGATCGAATTCAAATGTTCGCAGTTCCTGTAAAATAGAATCCAAATGTTTCTGTAAAAATCACATATCTACATAAGTCCACGCAAAAAGTCTTGTGTAAAAAAGAAAAAACATCTAAACAACAGTCAAGTTAATCAGGTCTTCAAAGCACTGGAGATGAACACATGATGGATGACATCATCAATAATGAAAAATACTCAGTGATAATTTTATGTGGCCATTAGGAATATGATGAAAAATGAACAAAATGATCCCAAATATGTAATGAATTTTCGAATTTATCTAAACTGATCATGATATTCCATGACAAAACTTACTGGCCAAATTTACACGCTGCTGAGCTCTCTTATGTCATGCATTCTCATGAATGTTGAAATTCAATAAGTAACTAATATGTAATACGATCAACATAACTGCCGAGTACGCAGGAACTGTCTCTGAAGTAATCACGATATTCAGTGACAAGATTGGCCAGGTTTGCATTGAACTGAGTTCTTTCATACACCATGAATGTTGGAATTCTTTCAGTTTTTTTTTTTCTAACAACAACATATCACACGATCAACACAACCAACAGCTGAACACCTGGACAAGAATGTGCCCATCAGTACAACAACTACATCAATCACAGCACAATTATAAAGGAATAGGCATTTCAACTATTTGTATAACATTTGAATGAGCTGTGGCTCGGCAACACATTCAGAAGTATAAAGACTAATGTGTACAAAAACAGCACAAATATACAAATCACAAATACATGCATTTTCATTCAAACAAATTGGATCTCCAAAGTTTTTGGATTTCTTTCAGTTTATCATGTAAGCCGTGATAAAAGTGAAAGCAGCTCTGTCACCATTTTAAAAAAAAAGGATAACAATAAATGTTGAGAAATAACAGTCATGATGAGCCAACATTACGTCCCACAAAAATTCATGTGATTACACAAATTTCCTCTCATCTCTGTATGACAATCAGATAATCTAGACCTGTAACAACAAGAATGCAACAAAAACATTTTTTTTTTTAATGACCAGCTGAGTATCCTTAGCACAGCACATGTAGAACTGATTTTACATGAACACAGAAAGAGTAAAACTGTGCAGTCTCACAATTGTTATTAAAATGGTCCATTATTGCACACATAGACATGCATTTTTAGTAGACAAAATAGTTTGAGGACATAGAGAAAGGACTATTTTTAAATATCCAGTGACAAAACAGGTTTGTTCAATTTTGGTCTACATGTAAACAGTGAATCGCGACGATGAAAAGTTACATTTTTTTTGTTTACAATTCCATACAAGTGAAATAAGCATGTAAAATTTCAATGACATTTAAGGAAATCCACCTTTGCTAATCCTTTCACATCACAATCAACACTGAAAACTACTAGCACTGAAAAAGTGTGTATGCCTATCATAATGATATCATACAGATTTCCATCTACTGCTAAACTGTCATACAGACAAATGCAGAAAATTGCATTTTGACTTATTGTGGAGATTCGTTCCATTAACTGATTTGTCATCACTGAGTATTTGATAAAGTAATAAGACTACTGATCTTGGACGATGGCACAAAAGAAGTCCAATAGAATTCGATTACAAAATGGAGCAAACAAAAAAATAAAACAAATGAAACAGACCAAAATAAATGAAAAATAAAAAAATAATGACAAAAGTTTCTCAAACAAGTGGAATCAAAATGAACTTTATCATGGAAAAGATACTTCAACAAATACTGTATTACATTATAACATGTAATTATGCAAGTTTGGTCGTTCATATCACTTGATTGTGAAGTGTTTACAAATATTAATGGGAAACTACTTTCCTGCTCCTTGCTGTCTTAAAATGTTGGAAAAATTAAAGTTAACCACTTGCAACACATATCATTATTGTTTATGCTTGTCTTAAGATGATGCTCATGTATTGTGAATTATATCTGCAACTACGGAACTTCTGACTCGAAATAACAGTTTTGCTGACTTTTATCCTCAAGACCTCAACTGGTGAACTTTGTTGATTCCATTCAATCAAGCACTTTTTGTTTTTCTTGAATCTTCAAATCAACAAAATGACATGGCACAAATGTCTAACGTAGAATGAATATACAAAAGTAAATCAAGCACTGCTTTCATCATACAAGCAAAAAAAAAACAAAAAGTTATAGGAACAAACACATGGAGAAAAAAAGCAAGGGCAGTAAATAGGACTTGAAAGCAAAAACAGAAAAAGAAAGAGATGTAAAAGCGATCTGTAGGCTTGAATAAAAATGCAATAATAGTTTAAACAAGGCAAACTTGAAAACAAAACAAAAAGCAAGAAGTACTGGATCTGGAAGCTCATCTGAACACATCATACCTCTCTAATCTCAGGAGATATAGTTAGTCTTTCCATTCAAAGTAAATCATGATCACATTTTGAGAAAGTATCAAAATTGAAAACAAGTAAAAAAAAAAACAAACACAATGCAGAAAGGAAGATAAAGAAACTAATGACAATATCTCTAATTGAAACATTTCTTGTTTCATCCTCTGTTTTCTTAATGTCTACGAGTGTTACGTTCTCTTCCCCTTTATCAGCAAAGTGTCCAAAAGAAATGGTCCCACAGTTTTATGTCCACACAACAGTGGACAATGAAGAACAACATACCCACCAATCACAGAGCAGCTCTATGCTCACCAATGAAAATTGACTGACGTCATTCACAGTTACTGTCTTGTTGCTAATATTGATGACACACAAAATGTTAGATTACATGACAAATGATCAATATTGCTCACAAATAAACAATCTATATAAAAAAAATAAAAAATTAAAAAATTAACAAATCGTCTTTTCAGAACTTTTCTTCCACTGTGTTGTTCTTGTAATTTTTTTTTTTTTTTTGAATTCCATAAATGGAAATTGGCAATTGTCAGACAACTGCCAAAATTGACCAAAATCATGTAAAAAAAAAAAAAGAATAAAATAATAAAGTAAAAAAATATGTCACAGGGTCAATTAACTATGGCCAAAAATCTTCTGTTTCCTTACTGAAGTCTGACATTTGAATCCCTGAATTTTTTTTTTTGGAGAATGAGATAATACAGGATGAGAACAAGCCAGGATCTCATACAGTGTTGGGACTGAAAATTCACACTTGTATGTCGCCAAGTCTTGGTCATCATATAGGCCGGTCCACTCAATGGTGGAAAAGTCGCAGGTTGGTTTGGGCTAAGACAATACTGAGCTCATCACAGGCATCTACAACCACCTGGTCATTAGTGGATCCCGCCGGTGCCGCAATGAACTCCACACCTCTCTGTGAAAAGGTAATCAGTGTCAGGACAGATTGGAAACACATTCTCTCCCATATAAATCTACACCATCTAAACAACATTTTCCTTTAAATCTGGCGTACAAAACTGCAGTTCACGACCACTAGACAGCTGTAAATAAATATACAAGAGAAAGATCAAATAGAGTGAAGACGATTAGACAAATAAAGAAGAGAAAGAGGAGGAGAAGAGATGCAAAAGGATAGAATGGAAAGACAAAAATGGAAATTGGATGAAATGAAGGAGAGTAGAATGAAAGGCTGAATGAGAGAAGAACTAACTTGGTGAGCACGAACAATGTTGTCCGAGAAAGGGAAGAAAGCATCAGAGCTGAGCGACACCCCCTTCAGTTGAGCAATCCAATCTTTTCTCTCCTCCTAATATGAGAAACCAGGCATATTATTATTATTATTGATACCAACATATGATAAAGATGTTATATCAAAAGTTTGACAAAATATATTATCTCAACATAAAAAGTCATCAAAAAATTCTACAACTGAGCTTAAGTTAGATTTTGAGTAGAACTGGGTATTAATGACAAATTTTTGGTTTATTAATTCCTGTTGCGACTTCCCTAGGCCCAAAACTAAAGACCCTGCACCTGTAAAGACATAGTCAGAAACAAAACACACAGAAAACTGAAGTTAATTGCAAAATGCCAGGTTTATCTAAGACATCTCAGTTTGTGCTACCCATCATATATTCCCGAAAGTCTTTGATAAACATGGGACGCAGTCACAGATGTATGAAAAATAATTGGTCGAGTATCACATGTATTAAGAAAAAAAAAGACACTACATTAAGCTATTGCTTACTACCAATGTTTGGACATTTTTTTTATATATACAGCCATTAAGTGGAACAGAATGACTCATACTGTTATACAGCAAAATGGAAAACATCATAATGTCCAAAGGCAGAGAAAGACAAAAACAGATACAATCAATCAGCTTTTAAACACACTAAATGTCTGTACAAGAATTGAAAACTAAAGCTTGTTGAAAGTGTGAAAATTTGATTTTACTTCACCGAGTCCGGAAGTTTGTGACTGGGAAAAAAAAATAAGCTGCGCGACGGTGAAATCAGGCTCTCTTCAAATTTTGAGCCTGTGGAGTTATTGCTATCACTGTGAAGATTGTTCATGTCCATTTCTATGTATGAAAACATTTTTTTCTACCACAAGTAGAAATTGAGATATTGGCAATTACAGATGATGGGGGTGATCTGTTGCTGCAGCTGAATTTAGTGAGAAAATGATCAATCACTGTTGTTAATCCTTATTAATCCATGCCACTAAATTATAACTTTTGCAACTCAGTTTGACGGGCACCTGATTTCATCATGCCACGTCTCAAATGCCTGTTGTTATAGTCTTATTTTATATAAGGACTTTTTCCTTACCTGTGCCCACTGTTGGTGAAAATCAATTTCTTTAAATTTACTGATACATGCTACGTTGATTGTACCAAAACAATCTGAAGGGTAAAGATTATCACCCTGGAATGTTTGCTGTGATAACAAATCCATTACTTACCTCAGTGAACTGACTAGGTGGATCCTCAAACATGGCCTCCCAAGCTGACAATTCCATATCCTGTATCACAGAGTAAATACAGAACATTCAACTAATGGTTCCACACAACATGAGTACTGAGAATAACAGATTAGACATTCATGCAGTCACACATTCTGCCAGTAGTGAAATCCACAGATTTAACACTGGTGTAAAGTAATCTATTTCTTCCTTGCTAACATGGACACATCTAATAATGCTACAGTAAGCCAGTCTGATATACTACAGTAATGGAGGAAACTGTCAAAATAAAAGACAAACAAAAGTACTGTTAAATTTGTGAAAATTTCATAATGGGAAACATTTCTCACAGGTTTCAGAGCCTAACAAGGCCTACATGAATTAATCTTTTTTTCCTAAGATCCGCTGTTACATCTTCCTGCAAGACCTGTCCATGTGTAATCACCATTTCTCCAAGAACATGCTGCATTGTTCGTTAGCGATAACTTGTAGTGCTCTTTTTCTCTGTATTGTTTAATCTCGAGGCATAGTAATGCTCCAATACCAGTATGCTTTTCCAATGTCTCATGTTGATCCGAAATAATAAAAATAAATTATTCCCTGATTCTCATTACAAGATATCTTCTTCCTTAAATCTTTGATAAAGAGCGTAGCTTGCTCCAGCTTGACAGAAGAAGTAATTAACTTCAGCACAGCTGACAATAATGTAAACCCTACAAATGGACAGCTCTCTTATCATCACCAAAAGCTCAAAACCAAGGAGGCGAAGCTCAGACAGCAGCAAGTCCTTACCTCACCCACAGTGCCCAGGACAAAGATGTCAATAGCGTTGGACTTCTCTGGCCTCTTCACACCTTTCCTGAACTTCATGCCCAGGACTTTCGGGTGTTGACGGAGCCACCTACGGACAGACAATGGAATAATAGATCACATATGCATAGTCATAACAAATTAGCATAACTTGGTCACAGACCTAGTCTAATGATAGGATAATGCTAACTGATTGTTGCTTCTAACATGATCTCTGAATATGATATACAACATTTTTAGATAATCATTAATGGCAAGAGCTAAAAGAAAAAAAAAGGCAGGACAAAATTTATGAGTGCTGCTGTATTTGAACATTTTCTTAGCATATGCTTTCAAGATAATATCCCATCATAGGGGTTTTTAGTGGTTTTTGTTTTTTAACATCACTTTTAGACATTGAAAATATTTTATGTCAACCTTTCAAGGGGGAAGCGCGTCCTGAAATATAGTTTTTCCGAAAAAAAAAATGATTTTTGGGTTTTCTTTTCTATTAAAAATCCTGCCTTTTATGAATATAAAAATGATATCAAAAAGTAAATATGTCCATTCTAATGTGTTTGACCAATGGTCATTCAACGGGTAGTCCGGTCTACTGTCAACCAGGAACTGGCTCCATCTGGTTGCTATATGCAGTGATGGATCATATCCAAGCAAAAGATGCATAAACACTTGATTATGACTTCTAGTAATATCTTGAGCCCCTTTGCCACGGATGGGGTTTGGATGACCATTCTGAGGTGGAAAAAACTCACGATCATGCAGATTATCAGTGACAGCTTTCACCAGGGGCTGTAAAATGAACTTCTATGTCCTATCAATGGTAAATTTTTTTAAAATTTTGGCTGCTTCAGAGCCCAGTTGTGGAATGTCTGCTGTAGTAAAGGTCAACACCCTCTTGGTTTTGACGGAGAAAGATATGGAGGCCATATACAGGCCCTCAAGAATCCAGAAATGACTCTATGGAAGCCCGTAATAATGAAGGGGATGGCGAGGACATGCCCAGAAAGCCAGGAAATGGCAACAAAAGACAAAGAAGTCATGGAAAGTGGGTGAGTATGTCAAAAAGGGCTGTTCTGAGGATATTAGCCAAATAAAAAACTCTCAATGTTAATTTTTCCCTAAAAAAACACGAACACATTTTTCTCAAAACCTGTTTTTCGTCACTATTTTCCTTTGTACTTTTTATTTTCTAAACTGATTCTAACCAAAATTTGCATACATCACTTTTACAAGAAGACCAAAAAATACAAATATGCGCAGCTGATTTGGTCAGTAGGCTTTAGAGAAAGACAGGTTTCCAGTATGAAAAAAACACGAAATTTGAAATTTCGTTACGTTTTTAAAAAAAAAAAATTCTAGAAAATTTTCTTTTGCATTCAAAAAGCTGAAAATAACTTTTTAGATATTATGCTTAAAAATATGTTCACCATCTTTCATCACGTCCTACTGTATTTGGCAGAGGAGATAGATTTCAAATTTAACCATTCTTCTGATGCCAAATTCCAAGATGGCGGTACTGCCATGGTAACCATTCGAGGAAGTTTGTTTTCATTTTTTCCTCTAATTTCAACATGGCAAAAATTCGATGGAAAAGGTAAAAATAGTCTATCTGTGATAATAAAAATAATCATCTCCAGGACATCCCCCCCCCCTCTCCCCTTAAACTATCCCTCTTTTGCACATTACATTTTCTTATTAGAAACAGTGATTCAGATAACTTATGATGTATACAAAACTTTGTAAAGTTTCAGATGGGACTTAAACTGCCTTGAAAATTTAATAATGAGATAACAGAAGCCAACTAACTGATTTTTTCCTTACATAATAACCTGACTTTGACAAGTGAATTTTCCCCACTTCTAAATTATCAAAACATTCTCCATACAAGGAGTTTTTCACATATACATATTTCTGTGGTTTATAAATACTCACTACCCATTTCCTCACCAAGCTGCCGAAAGCAAGACAGGCAAGAACTCTGTGACTCAGGCTGTTTCTCTTGTATTTGTCTAAGACCTCTCGCCCCAAAAAATGATGTTATACATTTTTCAATTCTTCAGTCCAATGCTGTGACCCTCACACAAGGAATCTAGAGAGATAACTCCTAAAATAAAAGTCACTTGTTTCAAAACAATTTCTTTACCAGTTACTGGCCTTGTCTCCAGCCAGCCTCGTACAGTGAATCCTCGACTGTTGTCCAGCACCAATTCCAATCACCTAAAGAAAATTACAACATTAAACATTTTCACAATCACAAAGGCTTCATAATAATCTGAACAAATTCAAGAAAATATTCCAGGGTAATTGTCACCAGTTGTGCATACCAACAACACAAGGTGTGATCCTAAAATAAATTCCAATACATAAACAGCACAGTCCAGTTATATCAGATACGCCTACGGGGACAGGGACTCGGTGAATAAAATGCTGATACTCTCACTGAGAGTCCAAATGTTAATGATAACAGCAGCTCACAGTAACAATAAAGCATCGATTTCTGAAGAAATGACGACAAACAAACAAGAACTAAATTTATTGCCGCAGATGACTGACTTCACCAAACAAAGGAAATCATTGCATTTCTCCTGCAAACACAGGTGATATAAACGTCCACCAAGGATATCACTCTCCATAATATTTCACAAATTTACTGATGTATAGACATATCATGAGCACATTTGTGGTCGTAGCCCCTGGGTAATATGCTCTCTGCTCTATAAATGTAGTGTGTCATGGCTCAAGCAAGCCATTTCTCATGAGACACAGCAAACCAATCCTGCTGAAAGAGCAATTTCTGAGGCCTTTCATATAGCGCTTTTATCAGATGCTATAGGATGACCGATCATCCTGCGACAAGCCAGAACATCATCACCAAGGATAAGATTTGTACATATCGGGGGCATGCTTGAAATGGAGCAGCAAAACGTGCCAATAAAGAATATTTTTCCTGCAAAACAAATCAAGAATTCAGATCAACCATACTTGGCCATGACAGAAAATTGAAATGGTGAATGTATCAATCCACTTTTAGATACTCCATATGTATCCCAGATTATTGTACATTTCTAGGACACCATTCCTGTTTGCGATAACATGGTAGATTGCTGAGTCCCACTGTCCTATAAGAATACATGTATAGAAAAATGCCATGGTCTGTCCTAGCATTTTCTTCTAAGCATCAGACAAGCCACGAAACAGTGGCTGCTTCAAATCAGACATGATGAGAGACCAAACCTAAAGGTCGGTTGAGCAATTTTGAGAAACAAGGTAAAAAGTTTTGTAAAGCAACTTTAACATTTCTCAGACATTAGAGAGCCAATTAAGAAAGGTGCCTTACCTGACCACCCTTGGCATAACAGACCGAATTGGACTGGGTATACTTGACAGCAACAGAGGCTACAATCAAATCTCGCAGAGTCTCCTCTGGTATCTGAGACAAAGAAATAACTTAAGATGATACCACTGACAAACAGTGTTGAATGAAATAAATGGAGCTGGCAAACTGCTTGCTTTTAGTTACTCAGCATTAGAATTAATTGTGATTTCTAGTTCTCCACAAGAAAAATGCAGTGGCCAAATCCATAAAAGAAGGTGTTCTTTCTTAAACATTTCTACACTAGGCAGGTGATATGAAATAAAGTACCTGAAGTTTTGTTAGTCAAGGTGACCAGCTGGAACTGACCTGATTTCAAAGTGAAATCCTGCATGACACTCTTTTCATGTGTAGATATTTGAAATGTTTCTGTGTCTAATGCATCTGGTTGAAATACTGATGATACATTGTGAACAAACTCTAGAAAGTGTGATTTGACTGAGTATAATGATCTATATCTACATTTATAGTCATTTCCAGTTGATGGAACACAATCACAGTTATAGTCAAACTCATTCCCCTTTTTCAGTGTTCAGTAATTTCAGTATATACATTAAAGAACTGCACTAGCTATCTCTTTTTGGGCAAATGAAACAAAATGTCCTCTGCTACCTCCTTTCTCTTGGTGGCAACATTGGAGAAGAGATTTCTGTCGATGACTGCATCATTTCTTCTCTGTTCCATCTGAATGCCAAACAAGGTACGAGTTTCCATCACTGGCGGCTCATAGCTAGCATCAATCTAAGGCACAGACACAAAGAAAAAGGATGCATTTTTTAAACAGACAAACACAAAGATAAGATAAAAATTACAATGTTTAGAAGCCTCTCACATTCAGCTGTGGGTTAACTTGTGAAAAAAAAAAACACCTGACTTTTGCAGATTTCACAATTCTCTAAAATAATACCTGTGTATGTTTCTTTCTCTGGAGCTTTGAAGATTGACTATTTAGCTTTCCAAGAGTTGATATATTAAGTCATCACACTGCTAAATGTGATGCAATTTACATATAAGAGAATCAAAACATCTAATATTTCAAATGCCACAACATACCTGATTCTATAAAAATCCATTAAAACATACAAAAGTTTGTACCTGACTTACATTTGTTTTCACAATCAAAAAGGTTTTGAAACATACATATGAAGATCTCTGAGGTTTCCATCATCATGTTCTTTACCTGTAGAACACAATATTTGCCTCCCTTTTTCTGCTTCAGGATCTCCAGAGCTTCGGGTTCATACCCAGGGGCAATCACTCCGTCAGAAACTTCTCTGTTAATTATCTTAGCTGTCGGCACATCACACATGTCTGACAGGGCAATAAAATCTCCAAATGATGACATTCTGTCTGCACCTGAAAATATCAAGCGAGAGATGTCAGATCCAATATCACTTGGTCATTCATAACAAGAGTTAAGAGCTAGGAATCTAAACTGATTATCTGAAATATTTGTTCATTTTAACAAAAATGTACAAAACAATGATTTTCGTCTACAAGTTCATAGATCAACTAGCAGATCAAAAGCAAGAGCACTGTGAACAATTTTGAAATTAAAAACAAAAACAAAAGAAACCCAGATTTTATTTCTCACTCTCCTCTTACTATCATTTCTCCTCCACACTCAATAATCACAACAGTATATTTTTACTACTTAAACTTGTTTTGAAAACTTTTTTGTAATAAGATTTCTACCTGAAAAAAGGAGGAAAAAAAGATTGTCCTCCTACCTCTGGCTCTTGCATAGGCAACTGCTAAGGGAGACAAATCATTGTACATATCATTGACCATACAGAGTTTGGCCTCATCAGGAGACAATGGGACACCCACAGCTGCACCTGTGACACAAAGCCAAAAAGAAAAAAAAAGTTACAAAGTACATACTGGTAACAATACTAATGTCTATGATGACATTATTTTAAATTAGATTGATATTATCAATAAAAAGAAGTGTAATTAAAGGAAAAATATCATTGAATCTCACATAGAAAAACATATTTTAATAGAACCAGTGATTTTTCAGCAGCAAATATAATTTTTCTGAGACTTAGTACCCAAAATTTGAAATTTTACCCCACAAATGTCAAGGGAATAATCTGGTTAAAGATTTTCTAAAAAAATTTTCCAATGAATTCTGTCATGCTCCTAACAGAATTCAATGTCATTACGTGGTAGCAATCCTTCATCACCCCAAAGCACTATAGTTTTTGTCTAAACCTGAAAGCGTCAACAGAAATTGCCAGTTATCATGTTTTCTCTGATGATATTAAGATCCATGTTTAAGGAGTGATAGTTTTTGCTCCGAGTTGCTATGATGATATGAGCAGCATGACATGACAATGTGCACTGGTTGGGGAAGAGGCTTTCAGTGCAAGGTCTGATGAGTGACACTTTGATTAGATGGGCTCCATGACACTTCTAAGGTTAAACATAAATTTAGATGTCTTCGCAGAAACCTTGGCATACCAATGTCAGCAGTTTGTACTGGCACATGAGGTGAACTCATTCACTATAATAAAGGAACAAACAACTTTTAACTCTTGCAATGTGTACAAATCGCATCTCAGATCTGGGTGATTCAATCTCACCACTTACACGTTATTCATATTCTCATGACAGACAATTGATTGTGATTTGATTGATACACATACATGTGTACATATGTATATATGAACAAAAGTGAAATCAGTCTTCAAGATTTTGTTTGATTACAGAGTGAATCAGCTAACCCTCCAAGTGTTTACAGCTGACTTGATCGGTTTATCCATTCTACTTTCTGAAAATGTGTCGTTGTATGGCCTTTGCTCTATTTGGTATATCTGTTTTCAAGCATTTTCCAACATATGGTAAATATCTTTAATTTTCCCTGACACTACAGATTGTTTAATAGCGACACTTAGAGGGTTAAGGAAGACACAACATATTAGGCAGTGTAACTAGCCTGCAGGGGAGACATGTTTGATCTATACAGTGTAACTAACCTGCTGGGGAGACATGTTTGAAGGAAGCAGCAGCCGGCAGGCCAAGACTTTGCTTCAACTCACGCACCAGCTGCCATGCATTGAAAGCGTCGCACAGATTAATGAAGCCTGGAGAGCCATTCTCAACTGTGAAAGACAGAGAAAAAGCAAAAGCATAACTGTTGACAAAGTCTTATATTACAATCTTCTGATGACAAAATATCCTTATCTGCAATTTTTTTTTTTTCAGATAACAAGATAAAAATTAAACAATATTTCCAAATAAGAATGTGCCTCTTTTGAATAATGAATGCCTCTCATAATGAAATATATGCACAAAGCAGATAGAAAAAAAAGACATATGTTAACAGACCAAAATACATTTCTTTTCTTAATGATGCCTGGATCTGTGAATGCTTAGCTAAATAATCCATTAAATTGTGTGCTCAGAATTCAAACTCGAATCATTCACCAACACTGAGATGTAATACGAACGAGACAATAAACTCATCATAGCACAGGAAGACATGATTTATGGACAGAATATGTCTTGCGACCAGGGCAAATGAGTCAGAAGTGGCGCAGCATAATAAAAATCCATGGCCGCATTCAGTCGTTTTTAACTACACCGTTAAACTGAAAAAAGAAAAAGTTTGGTATCGTAATTGTAAAATAGTAAAAAAACAACTGTAACTCGAAATCATCCGGCACGACTTCCGGCTCATTTGCCCTGGGTGCAAGACATATAGTTGCTTCCCAACCCAAATGTCAAAACAGGAAATACTCGTGACCACTATCAGTTATCATTTTTTGCATAGTAACAAAGTTTGAGGCTTTGGCTATTAAAAAAAAAATACTTACGGGCAAATCATGGGTGCATATAATTTTTCTGAATACAGAGATGTGAGTCTTGCACAAAAGAAACTAAGATGGTATATGGAGATATGGATGAAATTCTGGTTTTATTAAGATATAACAAGTGTACATATTTCTATGAGAAAAATCAGGTCATCAATTCACTGCTATTCAACTGCAGATATTGCCAACCTAAGTAACGGTCACTAAAGCACCAATGGAAAATACAAATTGATTCAATCATCTGCCAAGATAACAAGAGCCATTGTGTTAGTATTTCTGTGTGGTATTAAAAACCAGACTCTGTTATTTCAAAATATAGCTATACAACAACTGTAAAAATGTTCAAATCCTACAAGTAGAGAAAACAAAAAAATAAAAAAGAGATGGCTGCATTTAAAAAAAAAAAGAAGATGAAGATAATATAAAAATAAAACAAACATAAATAAAGAACAAACCTTTCAGCGGTAACTCTGGCAAAGTGGTGTAAATCTGTGCCGGCTTCTGGTGAGGGTTCATGCCATAGCGCAGGGGATGCTGAGACTTTCCTTGGCCAAACTGCTGGCGGAAGTAGTTGGAAATGGCACCATCGTAGTTGGCAGTGTGGTTGAAGGCCTACAATTGGAACCAGAAGACAGAAAGCTACAGTAAAATGCCAGAAATACAGTTTATATTACCTCTAGTTGTTCACACTGTCAGCTGCATCAACCGGAACTCTTATTTGACCAGAACATTTTGTGAAAAACTTTTTCAAAAAAAAAAAAAAAACCAAATGACTGCTGCCAGTTAATGGCAATATAAAGCAAGCTAAAAACATTGCTCAAAAGCGAAATACAAATTGTGAGTAAAATCTTGATTTATAGCGGCTGATAAAATCATCCAATTTCTGTGGAATAGTCATACAAAATATATATATATATGTGAGATAAATTATTCTAGCACACTTCACTTTTAGTACCCAAGATCTCTAATTTTTATAATGTGTGTGTGTGTGTGTGTGTGTTTGTGTTTGTGTGTGTGTGTGTGTGTGTGTGTGTGTGCGCGCGCGCATGCGTGCGTGCGTGCATCTTTTTTTTTTTTTTTTAATAAATCTATTTAATGTAAATGTTCAGAACACAGAAAACTTCAGATCAATCAGTGAAGTTTGTCATCAGCAGAATAAGAGGAAGCAGACTTCAGAAAACAGTGCTTCAGTCTGATAAAACAACGATAACAATAACAGCTTTTCCTAGTACCGTGTCATTCTGATTTTCTTTCATAGAGAAAAAAAAATTTTTTTTTGTCATCACACAGAGTTATCAACATATGATGAAAACAATCATTCTTCTCACCTAATACAAATATTTGTCCCCAAACCAGCAGTCAATAAAACATATTTTTTTAAATGTCAGTGCCCTTTACAAAGCAAAAATATTGCTCTTATCTCTTGGACTTTAAATAAACAAAATCAGTTTTTTCTATTTTTAATCTGCTCTGAAACTGTGCTCAGAATTTTTACTCAAATCATTCAACGCAAGCATGTGTAATACGAACGAGACAATAAATTCATCATGGCACAAGAAAACACTACAGTAAATTCTCATAATTGATTTGTTGGCCAGATCTGTATGTGGTTCAATACTGAACTGTCAGTTTCTTTTAAGATATAGATCTACATGTACAAATGGTACTGAAGCTAATGGAAATTCCGTATGCTAAGACTTTGCTCTGCTTGCACAAAAATAAAGATCACAATCACTGATGACAGATCTATGCCTTCATAATGAAACATGATCATGAATTAAACTGAAATAATTCCATGACTTTGGTATTCACATGCTTTTTTGTTGTGAGAGAAATTTCATACTTGGGAGGCTATTTAACTTGTGGAATAAAATGAACTAGTGATCCATGTCCTTCATTGTTTGATATAGGTAAAAGTAGACATTTCATTTTCACATCCAAATGATACGTACTTTTAGGGCTAGATCCTTCCTCGTCTCCAAATCTGTATCTTTTTCTGGGGAATTCTTTATCTCCTCTATGATTCTGGAAAAAAATCAGACCAGTGATCCAAATTTATTAATAAAAATAAAATTTAAAATCATATTACTAATAATGATGATCTTCCCCTGTGAAGGTTTTCATATTCCATTTATAGGCAGTGCTCTAGACTAAACTTTAACTCCTGGGATAAGCTACTAATTTGAGCATTAAAATTCAATTTCCATGGCATGATCTTAATGAACTCATTTGGGATCTCTTTGCAGGGAGACATTTGATCATGTAGTAGCTTGAAATCTGACTGCGAACAAAGCAAAAACGACTTTTTTCAATCTATATTCATTGAAAGCTAATCTATCTTTTTCGACTGTTTGAGGTTGTTTCATGATAAACTGCTCAATACCAACCCATGCTGTATGAATTGTTCACAAAGCTGCGTGTTCCACAATGTAAACAAAGGGGCAGGATGTCTCTATCATTGACAAATTCAACGGGGCGTTGTTCGTCACTGCATTATCACAAGATTTCCAACGCGTCCATTTCAGTTTTCAGAATTTTAATAGGTCCTGTCCTAGATGAATTCTGTGCGCTTAGGCCCTACTCTATGACAGCCTTGATATCTGATATTTTAAACATTCCATTTCGCGGCTATATAATCTACAAAGAAAAAAAATGCCGAACTGAGAGAAAACAATTTTGTTTTTCCTGTGCCCTCTATGAAAGCAGGATGGACATATTTTGTCACTGCTCATGGTAAGAACTGTTTGGGTGGTGATGGATTCTAAAAATAATCCTGACTGACTTTTGACTTCATTTCTGCCATTGACATCGTGACGAGATAAAAAATATGCAGCCTAGGCCTACTTAATTTGTGCTTCTATTACGTGCGCAATTAAATACTGAGGATGTTTGAAAAGCAGTTTCCTTCTCGTAATGTTGAATTGTATATTTTGGTTTTTGGCGATCTGCCAAATAAACCAACCGCAAAATAGCCCATCTTTGTAAAATAATATTTCCACAACAGTTTGCGACTCGGCTGCTTTTCAGTTTTAGAGTTCAATGACCCCATCCTCCCACTCTTTGCTGGAGGCCCACGGAATCAAATCGTAGAGTGATCTAGTAACCTAGTCTGGATCTAGCCTTGCCAAGATCCAAATCAAACTGGGGATTACTTTACTTTGAGCAGAGGTCACTTTAATTTGAGCTTTAGTGGAAAAAAATGACAGGAACTCTAGATCTTGCCTAGTCTCTCTATTCTAACCTGACCTTGAAATATTACCCAGAACTTTTCCTTTCTCTCTGCCAGGCTTTGACTGCGCACTTCGAGAGGTTCGCAGTTTTACCTGGTCGTCTTTCTCATCACAACCAAGTCAGATGAAAATAATGATGGTGATACAAAAGAACAATTTTAATCCTCCAGAAAAGGAAAGAAACTAAGACTGTACGAATAAATATTCGTTCTCCTTGTTATTAGTGCCCACTGAGTCACATTTCAACAATTTATGGGTAGGATAGCCCATCTCTCTGACCTTTCGCGGAATGCTGCCCTCATTCTCACCTCCCTAACTCCTTTGTTTACGTTAACATTGATGAATGAAAATGATTGAATTGGTGTACGCTGCGAATACTTTTTCATCACGTTATTCCTCTACAATTATTTATGTTGAAAAATATCTGCTTAAACAATGAAAACAAAGAATACTTCATCATCTGAACATAAAAAGGGGTTTCTTTACATCGAACGCGAGGGGAGAGATCATTACGGAAGGACTAGATCTAGATGACAGATCTACATACATTACTTGTTCGCTCATCCCAAATTTCAATCTATACCTATAACATATCAATGTAAATCTCTCTATACTCCCAATTTAAATTTCTTAGTTTTTCTTCTATCTATGTGCTTTTACTGACTGACCAGTGCGATAAAATTCTTATTAAACTGAAATGTTCTCAGCCGTCCGAAAGGCAGGAGGAGGAAAATGGCGGGGTCACAGAGTTTAACCTACTTTCAAAGGCGAACTAAAATATGTGTTTTGCGGCTAAAATCTTGGTGCCTAGAGCATTAAAATGAAATAAAATTGTGTAGTTATGATAGGTATCCTAAATATGATAGCAGCAACAACACTATAATTCCAGAATTAATGAAAAATCGGAGAAATTTGCAACAATCAAACTAAGCTTGAGGTCACCATTATGGAGCGGAGGCCGATGAAGGCAATGCAAGTAAACAACATTTTTTTTTAATTTGTAAACACAATTTTGACTAAGGTGCCCGATCAATTATAAATTATGATTTAATTTGAACAGCATTTACAATTCACGTCATGATCGTCCGTGCAAATGCATTCTATATCAAATAAACTTACAGAAAACATAGGAATGGCCCAAGCCGTCTTCGTCTGAATGTGCGATGCAAGTGAAGAAATAACTCTATATTTTAATATTTAAGAGATGAATGGACATACTGAACAGCCAAAGTCATCACTGTGTTCAATTTCCTTAATTTTAAACTCATAAACAAAGTCTAATAACAAGTGCATACGTTTTTTCTACGATTTTGATGTCTGCTACTTCACTTGTTTACACATTGTATGGCTTGGAAAATTACGAGCTTTCCCTTTAAAAAATAACAAATCGCAGTGATTTTGATATGAAACGATAGCTTGAAAGGTCGCTGAAATAAAAATAAACATGCGACAAGGTTGCGACATCTTCATTAAATTATATGAATTTTTTTATGTGATCATGTCGCACAAAATCGCCATTTCCAGCGAGGAAAGCGGCTCTTGCTAGCGGCGAGGATGGCTGATGACGTAGTAGCTCTCTTTTACGTCCGCGCGCAGGAATTTATACAGCGTTAGTCCAATTTTCGCTACTCACTTGAGTTCGCTTGCAATTGTAGGCCAGTTCATACTCAGTTGTTCACCGTATCTCGCAGTATTTTCTCAATCCCGATCATGTCTGACGTCGCCGCCGCTCCAGCAGCACCAGCCCCAGCCAAGGCTCCCAAAAAGAAGGCCGCTTCCAAGCC
>JBCEWB010072408.1:0-13183 GCA_039654565.1 Peronia peronii | reverse complement strand
ATAGATAGATAGATAGATAGATAGATAGATAGATAGATAGATAGATAGATAGATAGAGAGAGAGAGAGAGAGAGAGGAGTTGGAGGAGTGGGGGAAAATAATGATGAGTGAGAGAAAAGTAATGTTTTATGACAATGTGAGGTAACAACACAAGTCACAAACAATGAACTAAAATACGGTGCACGCACTTTTTGTTAATGTGTCATTGTATGTGCGTTTGTGGACGGAGAAAGACAATGCGAGTGAGAAAGAGAAAGAGTGTGTGTGTGTTTGTGTGTGTGTGTGTGTGTGTGCATGTTAAAGCGAGAAAAAGAGAGGGGAAACAATAATCATCAGTGACTGCCACGGAAAATTAATTTCTTTCTTCATGCATGAAATGTATGACACAACAGTTCGCAATAAAATGGAAAATCGTGATATAAAAATCCGCGCAAAGTAATGTCGATAACGATAAATGTTGTAAAGCACTGTTTGTGACGTATTGACTCGAAAGCATCATTTTATTTTAAGCGAAGATGTTTTTTTTTCTCCAGGACAACGTGTACGGGATGACAACTATCCTTTGAAGAATATCCTGGTGATAAATATCACAGTAATAGGTTATTCGCCCTCACTGTGGTGACAAATAGAGTGGAGGGTGAATGAGGACAGGAAGATTGACTGGGTGGTCCCAGATAGATGAGCATGGAGTCACATCATATTTTTCATTCTGTTTTCCGCGATTTTTATAGCTGTTTATCAGCATCAAAAGAACTTCCAAACGTAGTCTATCGGTTTCTGTCAATTATTATTAAACTTATAGTTCGACTCATATTCAAGAAAATCAGACATCAAGTAATTAACGTATTTTGTTGTAGTATTCGTTTACTATTTCTTTCCGACCACAATTTGAAATGATTTAAAAGAAATCAAATACACCACCATGAACAACACAACGCACTCAAAGAATGAAAATTACAAAAAAGCAAGCAAACAAACAGAAAATCAGAAGTAAACCAAAGGCAGAACAAAAGATACACAAACTGCGAAACATAAAAACAGCATGAAAAACAAATCAACAAACATGAACAGAAAATCCCCCCCCCCCCCCTTGTCCGAAAAACAAGAAGAAGAAGAAACAGAAACACATGTGATTAAGTAAAGTTTACACTAGCATGGGCCTAGCAACTTTTGAAAAGAAACTCTGCATTTTTTTGCGCTTTGAACAAGTTTGTAAACCATTAACTTCTGAATATACAAGGAAAATGTCCATGTTCTGCTTTAATATTAACAGACAGAGGTATGAAAATTTGAGACAGATGATGTTGATAAATAATGTAGTGGTTTCACGACCAGACTAATCTCTTTCTGCGGTATATGCTGTGGCTTTGACTTCCTCCAGTTACCCTGTGTGCAAGAATAAATGTGATTTGCTACATTTGATTTGCTAAAGGATGCCACTACTGGCACAGATTGCATGCGGTTGTGACTGATTTAGTTGTAAATGCGAAGATTTAAAGAAATATTATGTAGTTGTGGCTCTCTGAAAAAGCATAGATCTGCAATGGGAAACTTCGGATTCGTGTTGGATGAAAAAGCACGTACGGGATCTCTATTCCAGGGGACCTTCCAGGATTGGGGAAAATATAGGCTACTCTACTGTATTGTCGAATTCGACGTCAACTAATACATTCCTGCTTCCTTCTATCATTGATTTTATTCTCAAGTTGTTAATCACCCGGCTGGTCATGCAAACGCTAGCTTTGTGTTTCCTAAACTTCTCATTGGCGTGTGTTAACGGCAGAGTGAAGATAATATTATGTCAACAGATATGTCAATTCTGAGCCGGTCCGTTTGTCTTCATCTATTAATTTTTAGTTGATTATTAGAGTGAATAGACAATGACGGCTGTGTTTGATATTATCATTAGTTTCTATATACTCCTCATTCATAGCAGTTCTCGGGGACAAAATCTAGATATTATAGGGCAAAAACCGTTATCGACAAAACTGATAAGCTTGCAGATTCGCCACAAGAGAAGACTTACAGCCCCGCTTCGAATGATCTCTCCTCTTTCCCCTCCAACCCATCCGTTCTAATTATGTGGAATAATTGGATTCACTGAGTCAAGATGAGACAATCAATTTCTGGTGTTTACAAACAGGTAAAGGTTAGCGTGTTGTAGAAGAAAAGATAGCGAGAGAGAGAGAGAGGATAGAAGGAGAGGTAGAGAGAAAGGGAGTGAGACGAGAGAGAGAAAGAGAGAGAGAAATTTTTAAAGTAAAACATTTTATTGATTCGTGATCTGAGGAAAATAGTAAAACAAATGGCGCAGACAAAAGAAAAATTCTGCCTATAATATGTTGCTCATCAATTCACGAAAGAGAGTTATTATCTGAATGGCCATTTTCAAGAAAATATTAAAGTGTTTGTGCTCAATGCAGATTATGAGTCGAGGGTGTGTCAGCTTTTATATGAAAATAAAATATCTGATTTTCTCCCACAGTTTTTCGAATGAAGTATCCTACTCATTTTATTGTGTTTTAAATTCATAGATTGGCCGATCTGGAAACTTTGCATATCGATCACCGAGCCTTTAAAATGGATCAAGTTACCATCGACCACCGTTAACAGTGAACTGAACACTTTCAAACATCAACATTACATTGTGCGCACGAGTGCTGCTAGAGATCTTTGGCTCTTTCATCCAGAGCTTTCCCAGCTCAAGCAGAGTGTTCGAGTGTGTGCACCTGTGGGACAGCATGTGCGTTGTTCTATACTGAATCAAGATTTCTTGTCAATGTTTCGTCAACATACGCAGAGGATGAGAAATGTAGTGAATTATTCCTGTCATAAATATGAAGAAATCACTTTTTACTGAACTTAAGTGACCACATCCACCCGCCCTTTCACAGATTTATTTTTTGGCAGTGCGTGATGGATTGCATGTTATCGAGAATCGTAGCCGAGAAGAAACGCACTAGTCATGAGTAAGTTTCTAAAAATAAATGTGTTTTTACTATTTCTCTAACTTCTGGAAGTCTTTTATTTTATTAATTTTTTCCCTGTTCAGCACTCTGAAGATTAGAAAATGTCCATTCAGGAGAACAGATGAAAAATATTCAACGTTTTGTTTTCATGTAAAACCTAGTGCTATATGTATTTCATAATACAAGCGTGACAAGGACCTGCAGTAGTCTTTGGATTTCAAAGTTAGCAACAAAATGTGAATTAGTCTTAAAGAATTTAGGCTTTCGATACTGCTGATACAAAGTGTAACCAAACTGAGTCCATAGTTGAGATTTCTGACATTGTGTTGGAAAACAACCAAATGGTGTAGAAAAAAACAAAAAACATGACTCGCGCCATTGATGGACGTTTGGTGATAGTTTATATTTTTAAAAAAATAATTTTTGAGTGATTTTCTGCTGTCTTTAAATTCATTGTTTTTGCATACTGAGATAATGCCTTATGCTTAAGTGTGTGTGTGTGTGGGGGGGGGGGGAGCCTAGAAATTTCGGATGTTGGGAGATGATTTAACCATTAGCGTCGGATTTGGCATGGTCAAATTAGAGGTAAACAATGGAAAAAAAAAAAAAACAACGTTGCAATCACTCAGCCGGCATCTTGAATTCTGCAACACGATATTACGTATTCTACATATTTTTTAGCCAAATCTATACTATAAAATTGCAAGAAAACCCACAGTAGGCTTATGGACTCGAAAACTGCTGAATGGATCCATCTGAAATTTGGCACACAACATTGTTGCATATGGATCTGTGTTTCTATGTACCTAAACCCGGAAAAAGCCTATCATCTTTGACGTTATTCTAAAAATACGGTAATAATTTAATAATAAACTCGCGTGGGTGCTAGATCCGAATTGCACGTTCGACAATATGACGCGTTCAAAAGCACGGTTTTTTTTTGAGCAGCATTCAGTTTAATCATCAAAAATACCGACATCGAGGTGAGCACGCTTGCCATATTGTTATACTTTGAGTAGCAGGGCAGTATCTGTATGACCCATATATAAAAATCTCCCACGAAGGCCGTGGGTTCTCTTCTAGTATTTAAAAATAATCAGAACAGATTTTGGATAATTGGTAATTTTTTTCACAACATTTTGAAATCGTTATGTAGAAAAATCATGGATTTTCCGAACTTTTGACCCCAGACTCGCAAATTTCTAAAAAAAAATTGAAATAAAATCGAAGTCCCTTTGATCACTTTTTTGGGCTGTATTGTTTAGTTCTGTATTCATGCCAACTTCCATGGCAATTGCTCCAGAAATAAAATTTAAAAGGCAAAAAAGGAGATCGCATATCTGTGCTAGAAAGAGCTCAATTGAGAAAAGCGTATTTAAAGTTTTTGTTTTCAAAAAGTCATAAGGAGTTTTTGGTCGGGCTTTCAACCTCAGAAAATGTTTATTTCAAATACTAGAGTAGTGTCCATGCATTCTATGTCTTATTGGGCCTTTTCCTGGGCCTCAAGTAACATTTTTCTTCCACTTTCACTCTTATCCATACCTATAAAAGGGCTTCAGTATAGTCATTTCAGGGTCCGGGGCCGCCATGTCTTCGTCGGTCAGAACCAAGAGTGTCTTGACCCTTGCTGTGAAAGAAGGTTCACTAATGTACTTTGAAACAGCAGAAACTGGACACATTCCGCCCTCATTAGGCCGTGGAAAGAATTTTAGGAGCTCAGATGAAAGCTTTCGCTGATATTCGGTATACTCAGCGCCGCAGCGGTATGGTTCACACCGGGGCTCCCGATACTGGTGAAGGAGATAACGATTTAGTCATTTATGCGCCATTTGCCCCTAACCATCAAAATATTGATGCTTGTTGATTCTGGCTGAGCCACAGCTTGCAAGGCAGAGAGGGCGGTCAATCTTTGAATAACCACTCTTCCAACACCTTAGAATGGACATATCAACTTTTTTTTTTTTCACACCATTTTTATATTCAGAAAAGGCAGAACTTTGAAAAGAAAACAGAAATTCCAATATCAAATATTTTGAGCGAAAACTTTATTTCAGAACCTGCCCTCCCCCCCTCTCCCCCCCCCCCCTCCCCTCCCCCCTTACCAAAGTGGCAAAGTGAAAGATATCTACAGAACGAATATTCTGTGTTTACTGACAAAGCATTTGATTAATTTCAAAGATAATTCTGGAGAAAAATGCAAGGAAACAAAGGGAAAGAAAAAGAAATTAAGGAAAACAAAACTGACATGCATCTCAGTAATATTAGTCCTGGATTATTCGTGAATGACGTTGTGTAAATGTCATATTTTTATCTGCTTGACAATGGCATTTCACTATGTAAAGCAGTTCATCGCACCAATGTATACTTGAAAAATATAAAGTTCTACTGTCATACTGTAGTTAGAAAAGTATTAAGCATCTCATTGACCTTGCTTTATTACAGCTACGTCACCGTTCTCTTGCTGTTTGCACCAACCTTTACACATATGCACTGCCAGTGAGTGATAATTGAGGCGAAAATGTGTGTGTCGGGAGGGAGGGGGTTAAGGCCACTTTTGAGAGTGAAACTTTTTGTCCAGCATATTTTGAACAAAGTCTATTTGTAGTGGCACTGGATGTGTTGAGATATGGGGGAATATTATAGTTTTCTTGATTCCGAATAGTTACCCGTTACTATGGAAACGGCTGCCATATTGGAAAAACACGGCTCTGTTTTAATTGCTAAGGCTCCTTTATTTTCAAGTAAAATTGAATGAAACTCATGAAATGCAACAGTTTTCCTCTGTGTGTGTATGTGTGTGTGTGTGTGTGTGTGTGTGTGTGTGTGTGTGTGTGTGTGTGTGTGTTATTGAACAGATTTAAGATATTTCAATAAGATATTAAAATATTATATACTTTTTATCCATTTGTTTACAGTTACGTCACTTGAAACTATGTTATTATCAGGCCTACCTCAAACATATTTGCATATTACCTATTGCGAGATAAGGACTATTGAAATCTATCATGAAAATTTCCATTGGCTGGTGTCACATTCAACAAACTGTATCTTCGAAACTACAATAAATTTCCAATTGCTCAAAAATTTACCAAACATGGCCTCACTGAAATAAGCTTCATTTTTCAATATATTTCTCATTAAATAAATGGAAAATAATAATGTAGAACCTATTTTCTGCTTTCTCAATCTGAGATCACTTTCATACAATATTTTGGCAGGAAATCAAGATTCGCAACAAAGAGTCGTTAACCTTAGCGTGTCCGCGCTTTTTCCACCACTTTAAAAACTCCAAAAAATCAACTGGTGTTTATGGAACAGTAAAAAAACATATAGGTAATTTTTTGAATAAAAAGAAACTATATATTCATTACTTTCAATTTGCCAAGAATTAGACAGGAAAACGTATGTAAGTTAAACGTTTTTTAAGTGCATACCATGTTCTTCACGTCTGCTTTTTGGTAAATTTTACTAAAGAATATAAAGCTTTAGCCTGTCCTACAGCATCTGAAGGGGAAACCCATCATATACTTGCTTTCTGTTATATTTTATTGCCCAGCTCTTCAATCCCCTATTTCATGATAGATTTTTTCACTTAATTTACACAATGATTTTACGATTCAATTGTCTAAAAAAAATCGTTTTTTTTTAACCAATTGTTTTGAAACTTCGCGTGCCCATTATTAAGTCATTTATTTTTATGCTGTATTCACTATATTGATTAGAGAGATCTGCAAAGTGTTATTTTTCTTACTTGTTTCGCATGACCTATAGGATTTTCTCTTATTTGGCAATGGGTCATATATAAACAATCTGCTCAATATAAAAGTTGTGTGTGTATATTCCCACAAATGTGTTACCAACTTTTACAGGTCATTCCCTCTAAAAAGAAAGGCCTGGTAGCAAAAGAAAAAAACAAAATAAAACAAAAAAGATCATTCCGCTTTGCACTTTTGAAAAAAAAAATGCATTTTTTTCTTTCGACAGCAGTTTTTTCATGGTAGCAGGCAGTTCACATGAATAACAGTCCATTTTCTGAAATGCAAAACATACTTTTAAATATCCAATCAGTATATTATTTGAAATATTTCACATGACCAATTCAGTGAGATAGAAGGAAAAAACTGAGAAAAGGTTATCAAAATACAGGTAGTGGTCGACTTACGATAGCGTTTGGTTACGACTGACTGGCCGTAAGTCGATTTGGTCATAAGTCGATCTATGTTAAATTACCGAAGTACATTATGCTGTGTAATGATATTGTAATCGCCATAAAGTCATATTTTATCAACATTTACTCAGTTCATTATTTCATTTTCGTTCTTTAGACATTGTTTTTATCTTTCTTTAAATTTTTTATACCTTTAAGGGTTTAAGTCAAACACTGCATACTATAGTACAGATCGTTTATTATGTGCAAAACATACAAAAATATAAAATACAGGTGTGAAAAAACGTGAGCGATGCCTGCCGACTGCCGACCAGACAGTCGTACCATAGCTCGTAAGTAGACGACTGTCTGTAATCTATAAAATCACTTGGTTTGCTGTTTTATAACTGTATACTGATCCCAAGGAATTCGATTCCTCAATTTTGTTGTGCCGCTGAGGCCTGCCTGGCCTTTGCCAAATTATCCGTATGTTTATTTTGCCTCTATATGGGCATAATTATGAGCAGTTTAAACTTACAAACAGTTGCCTAGGCAAAATTAATGATGAACAATGTCAAAACAGCATGAGGCTACAACTAAAAAAGGCCGTCGTAATATCATTGTAATTCCATCCACGGCAAGCCGGTGGCAGTCAGAATGTTGTGGTATAGGCTATCAATCGACACAGATGCAAACCATTCAAACAAGCAGTAAAAGTGACTGAACAAAGAGACCATAAAATGTGGTAAAATGCGCAATGGGTAGTACACACTATGTGTTGGTCCTGAATCATTTGCAAGGGTGCAATTGCAAACGGTTTGCAAATGATTCAGGACCAACAGAATTTGGTATCAAACCAATGGTGATGGGTCGGTCAAGGCAGATTAACGCTTCGCCGATGGACATGGACGTTGAAAGGTCAGTGAATAACAATGAGAAGAAGTGGGTCAAATGAGGGTTGAAATGGTCTCTTTTTCCGTGCTATGAGGTATAAGTACTTTGTCCGGGATTTTTTGCCTACATCACATTATGAGAAAGGAGAAAATTTCCTTTTCATCCATACTCCGTTTGAGAAATATATGGATGAAAACTGCTCAAAGTTGATCAAAACATTAAACTTTCATGTGATTGATGTTAAAAACTGGGGACACCCTTGTTTTTTTAATCGCATTTTTTTTTTTTTGGTAGAAAGAAAGAGCCGAACATGTTCTTCCATGTATTTTTAGACCAAGATAATGTGAAGGCTCACGAATATGCTATTATTTCAGAAACTTATGTTTTGAGCCAAAATCATCAAAACAAAAATCGCCCCCCCCCTCCTCCAACTCTTTTAAGTAAACAAAAGAAAAATCATTCAATCATTAAATCACTCAATTGGTGGAGTGATCAACAGATCCACCAGTGATCCACCAGTCAATCAGCCAATCAATCAGTAAATCACTCAGTTAATCAATTAGCTAAAAAACCAAATCAGTCAGTCGATGGATTATCAACATCATCATCATCACCATCAACATTTGATGTCTACCATGAGGCATAATTTCTGTTTTCCATCAATCACACGTTTTAATAGTGTTGTCGCAGCGGCCATATTCCAGGTTTATTTTTTTTCCTTACGTTTTACTTATTTTCTGTTTCTTTTCGATTTAATAATCTTGTTACCAACTATTTCCTTTTCTTAGCAAGGTCATGAAAGAATATGCAACTTGTCCTGAATCATTTTATCAACAGTAATGATTTCTATAACATGTTATTCTCTATTCTGTCAGAACAACAGCCATAATTCGGAAATTTACCGTAAGAACAAGACCAAACATAACAAATCCAGAAACATTAAACAGAGATTTATAATATTGCCAAGTGAAGAGCCAAGTATGGGGAAGCAACTGAAGCTTTGTTTAATTTTCAATGCAAAGCCAACCATATTTCATTATTTTTATAATGATTTATCGGTTATAGATATGCACTCTGTATTGTCTATATAATCCATCACGCCCATTGGTCCATGACTCAATATAATACTGACTTCTTCATTTCAGATCTTAAACCGTGTGGTTGACAATGGGGTTGCGCACATCATAACTGCTGTACAGAAGAGTGACATTCGTGTTCTGGAAGTTTTGGTGACAGCAGGCGCCGATGTCAATTTGCAGGAAAGAAGCACGAAACGAACAGCTCTTCACTATGCGCTTTACCTCAATAAAAAGGATATATTCGATTTTCTGCTAAAGTAAGTATACAAGTGCGACTAAATCTAAATAAACTCGCTCCTTTTTCAGATTTTCATTATTATAACAGATACATGGTTGCATAGAACCTTTTTTTCATCTAAAGGTATCACAATAACTGTCATTACCCCTTAGCATTATTGGCAAAGTACATGAGTACGATGATTTATCATGCCTTGTTTTGGAACACCTTGTTGAGCCTATGAGAGTATATTGATTGCTGAGGTCAGAAATCGGCGCCTGGTCCTCAGTAACAGGCCAAGTTTACAAACAATCTTGCACGAACATATTTTATTAGAGCTACACCGATATTATCTATATATAATGTGAGTAGGCAGAAAACTGAAACACATTGTATGCAGAAAACCTGGGCTAAAAAGCGAAAATTTATCCATCTATTAAAAATCTACAGCAGATTTACGGAACGTTGTTTAAAGATTTTCTGATCATACTGTGAATTTAGTTATTAAACCGGATTTTCTGCCCTCAAATAATGCTTGACAAGCTTTGGCACGAAATTTCGGAGGAAACAGGAAAGACAAAAATATGAATCGGAGACAGTTGTGCCAGGGAAACTGTCGTGGCGCGTGCAGGGATAATATTTTGTATTCCTTTCTTGGGACAGTGGCAACATTGACATATTTTGTTAGAACTGTAGTTTAACAAAATGTGTGACGGAAAATCTACAGAGAGTTGGAGGAAGGAAAGTACGTTTGTATGTGTATGCGACTGAGGGAGAAAGATGGAGGGGGGGAAGGGTGAGGAGAAGGACGGAGTTTGATAAATTACTGTAGCCAGTTACACACGCTCAGCCTGATTTTTGCTCATTTAGGCCTTTGGCTGAAGACTCAGGTTGAAAAAAAAAACGGTCAGATTTACAATGCTAGCTTTACACTGTTTAAAGTTAAAGCAGTGGGACTGCTGTTTAACAAACCTTTTGCTTCTTTGTTTAGTTTTTGTTTAGTTTTATATGCAGCAGCTGTCTGATCTCTTTTTTTCAATAGGCACTGTTCTAAATATTTGTAGCTTTTTGTCCAACACTAACTTGACGACCTGAATTAAATAATCCCCATTTTGTTAAAAGAGTTTTTGTGCTAGTATTTATAAAACATATAGCAACCCGATGAAGTGAAATAGATAAATGAGTCAATCAATACCAAGGGGATTCTAACATACGACAGTTATTTGAATGAAAATTGCGTCTCAAAAATTAATTTTAAAAGTATAATACTCATATTTTAATTAATGCCTAGGGAAACAATATCAATCTTAAGCAATATCCATTTCCATCTCCTAATGGCTTGATTTCATGTATGTTCTCATTCGACTCTCATTCTCATTCTTATTTCCTTGCACGAACTTTATTTCCTTGCACGAACTTTCAAATTAAACAGTTTTGCCAGTGACTATTACTAAATCTATTTTCTTTCTAAGAGAAAAAGAAATCATCTCTATGCATTAAAATGAAAACTCTTTTATGAAAAGCAGTATATATATGTGTGTGTGTGTGTGTGATATGTGATTGTATACACGCACACACACTCACATTTTCTTTTCAATGTATTCATATTGCGTTTGCTTCAACGTACATTTTTAATGCAGTTTGTTGCGTCTTTGTTAAAAAATGTTATATCACAGTATTCAAGAGGGGATCCTCCTCCCGAGCTTTAAGCTATAAGTTGTATTGCTTTACGTAGGATATGCTGTCATTAATTTAGTCTATAGAGTCCTCACAAATGAATTAACATTCTGTGATCTGCGAACTAGAACACATAGGATACTCAGGCAAGGCACATCGTTGACACTTTGCTCGAGTTTGTATTATTTGTTGCTTTTTCTCTAATTTTCGAATTGCGAATGTGCTAAGCCAAAGGGTTGTGATTTACCAGTACAGAGACGGATCAACTTTTATGTCATATGCATTTATAAAGTATAGAATGTCCGCATTTGGAGACTAAGATTAATTTTTTTTTTTTTTTTTTTAAACAACAGCATTTTTGTTTCTGCCACTTCATAATATTATGACCTGATCCAAATCAATGTCGCTTATAAAGTGTGCTCTATATTCGTCGCCCCAACATTAAATTGTCCTATCTACAGTATAAAACTGTTGTAGGTCAACTTAATTCTGAGACGAGGAAATATCTCATTTATCTTGTGAAAAATAAGCGGGATTGGTTGATAGATAAGCAAAGATGTGTTGAAAAACACAGTGACTTTCGAATTTATAACGCTATGAAAATGCACTGGATACTCGCTGCATGAAACATTCCCCAGCCGCCCTTTCTTTTCCTTCTCTAAAATGCGGTGCAATGTAGATCACACGTCTGACTTAAGGAGGCTCGATCCTCGTGCTATGCATGTAAAATGATCAAAGGATCAAACCTGGGTAACATTCATCTGGATGGTGATAGGTGGTATTCTCTGATGTAATTTAGTGACAACGGATGGGTTTGGTTTTGTAAATCAGGGAACATAAATGACCGATTTTGAGAGAAAACGTCATTATCCATTTCTGCAGATCGATTTCGCATATTTTCAAACTGAGCTGATTATTTTAGATGATATGATATAACAATCCCTTTTAGCCAAAATCTGGAATCGCCAAACAAACTTCTCTGATCATCTTTCTGTTCTAACAGTATGGGCATTGAATATGAATTGTAAACTGCAAGAACATACATTCATATTTCTACTTATTTTGGGGCAATAATGTTCTTAACCAACGGACCTGTGAGTTTCTTGGAATTCAGACAGTTTTATCACTGTCCTGTAATCAATCCCGAAAAATGAACTTCTGGGAAAATGATCTGATGTAAAAGAAAATGTTGTGTCTTTTTGTTGACAAACATGGGCTCTGAGAGAGTGGAAAACTCCGATATATAACCACGAGATCGTTGAACTCAAAGAAGAACAAATCTTATGGCAACAACAAACAATATCTTGTGTCTCTTGTTCTCATTCTTGGAGATGTGTAATAGATCACTGTAAATTAAATCGAACTTTTGAAATTGTGCCTGTTGAGCGTTCAGATTTGTAAGCCCTCAAGGCTTGATACAACATTAATAGTATCTAGTATAGTGTCTCATATGTTGCAATGATACTAGGTATGGTTAAACTAATTTGATTCACCCAGTTAACACGGACCTGAGCAGGCTGAATGCTTCTGTTTCTGGCATGTCCCGATCGATATCACTATGACATGGTTGTGGTATTCTCCATCTTTTAATGTTTTGTTTCCCTTGCATGGCACTGCAGGGTATGCGTCCTCATTAAACACAAGAGCTAGCCATGAAAAATTTAAAATTTCATATTTATTGATAGCAAAGTATTTTACAGCACAGGCGTGAAGAGAGAGAGCGAGAGAGAGAGAGAGAGAGAAAGAGAGAGAGAGAGAAGAGACAATAATGGGACAGAAAGGGACAATATAGTGAAAAATATGAAGTTACATAACTTGTAAAGAAGATACTGGTTTTTTTTAAAGGACTTTAACCGATCTCCTTCCCGAGATGTCATTCCCTTTCCTCTGTTATGTTTTTCTTTCCCACTTGTGCATGTCTGTAAGCTGTAGATGTATGCGAGGAAGGTAGAGAGTTGCATGTTTCTTTCTTTCTCCTTTATTATTGTCTGTGCACTCAGGCTTTGACACAAAACCATGGCATGCAGGAATACATCCTTTAGTTAACGTCTTGAATATCCTGGATGTGATCATGTGTAACATTATGTAAAACTGGCATTTACCTCTCCTTTCTGATTCGCACGCTCGCTCACTCACTCACTCACTCACTCACTCACTCACTCACTCACTCACTCACTCACTCACTCACTCATTCACTCAC
>JBCEWB010072397.1:0-13183 GCA_039654565.1 Peronia peronii | reverse complement strand
TTTTCAAGATGGCCGCCGTTTCCATGGAAACCATCATTTTTTTTTAAATTTGAAAGTGAAAAACATCTTTCCCAGTCATACACAAAACATGTCAAAGTTTCTCTTCTTAGTCTGGTGAAATAACAAAATCTGAAATTTTCACCCGCTTACCCCCTTAATAGAATTATGCCGCTCCTCTGACAGGGAAATCTGTAGTAAATATGGAATGTCTTAATCTCAACTGAACATACTGTTGTTCTTCTCTGGCACATTCATGTGACTAGCCATCGTCTTTGATTTAATACAATGTTTAGAAATTCTGAAAAACTTAGTTTTGATATCAACCAGGCTGTCTGACCTCAGACTTGATTCAAAACCTTTTAGCATATTGGCTCTCTGCCTCCCACGTCCGGCTTGACATCTAAAATTCCTTGTGTTCTCTGGGGTTTTCCTTTAATATAAATGTGTAACAACATTTATGAAAGGAAAAATGTATTTTTTCCTGACTAAAAATCAATGATCAATAGCATGCCAGAAAGTTATTTAGTTACATCGACATTTAAGAAAAAGAAACAAAATGTCTCCTGGTTGATACAGTGTTAAAGGGTTCTCTGAGCTGAGAGTAAGTTTCAGAGCAAAGCTGTTTCAATTAAACACTTGATTTCGGAAAGGAGGCAATTTCCTTCTCTATAGAAACATTTTTTACTGTGCCAAACATAAAATATGCTCAAACGTCTGTGGAGTTAAAATTTCAATATAGTATAGAAGCAATGCAAACTGTGAAGTTCATCCAAAAGCCTAAGCAGAAACAAATATTTACAGGGGTACCTTGCTGGAGTTTAGTAATGTCTCAAGTGCTCTGTCAAGCAAAACAGCTCCGGTTTTAACATCACAAGACATATTTTAAGTGCATGAATCGACCCCCCTCCCCCCTCCAGCCCCTGATAGATAGAAAATTTCGAGAAACAGGCAATCAGCTTTTTTTTTTTTCATTCAATCAAATTGCCTCCTTTTTGTCAGACATAAGGAGGCTTCACAGGCATTATAAAGGTTTATTTTTTTAAAAATAGACAATTCTGAAAAATTGGTGGAATAAAAATATGTTTGTTTTCCTTTCTGATATTAATTATTTTCAGGATTTTCCAGAACATTTCTTTAAAATATAGACCAAGAATGATTGTTTCTTCCTCACAATGTATATGCAGGTGCATAATAGTTGGAGGGGGGCAGGGAGGGGGGGGGGAAATTATCTTACAATATTTACTATGAGCCATTATCAAAGCCACAATGTGGAAACTGATTCTGTTAAAAAGTTAAAAACATTTACATAACGTGCGATATGTATACAATACTGGCAGGCTAATGTTTACCATACAGGCAAAATTTTCCTCGGCACTGGTAATAATTCCACAAATTTTAATTTATGAACATCAATTATAACTAAGTCCCCCCAGAGAACATCTTAAGTCTCACTTCACGGATTTTTGAGTCAAGATCGTGAAAACTCAAAAAATAGGGAAAAGAAAAAAAATCAATACGAGAGTAACAATCCAAGTCCAGGATACAAGCCTCCAAACACCTTAAAATGCAAAATTAGAGTAATAGAAATAACACATATCTTCAGAGGGAAAAAAAATACCTTTCTCACTTCGAGATGAATTCTTCAGTACTTTTCAATCAAGGGTCTTCAATTGCTTGTATGGAAGACAACTTGGTAAGAAAAGTCAATTGTTGCAGTTGATCTTTTGTGCTGGTTTCGTATATATCGACATTTGGATCACATCCTTGAGGGTGGATTTGATTGATTATTTTGTTTCTAGTCCATTCAGTGACCCATTCATTGATAAGTCATAGTCCACATAAGACATCAGCTTGGCAGAGCGAATACTGATTCCTATCAATACAATATAATAATATATTATGACAATGTAAGAGAAAATATCTTGTTTTTTGTGTTTCGGTGTAATGAAATCTCCATAATTTGTCCCCAATAAGAATAAAAGACTTAAAGATTAGTCCTTTACACTTAAGTCGTCAATCAGTAGTAGAGTTTTTAGTCCCTTAGTTGGCGAACCTGACACCACATGGGTTTTAAAAATCATTCAAAATTTTAAACTTGACAACTGCAGTGTTTTCTTGGAGATAGATCTAATACAAAATTGTCATGCCAACATATAGCCTTGATTCTAAAGATAACATCAACAGAGCCTTTGAGCACACTAGAGGACAGATGAAAAAATGAACTGATAAATATGTTGGCAGTGAATTGGTTAAATACGAGATCTTACGTTAAATTTGACCCTGTGTCCACATGAAGGAAAGAGTTTTTGATTTAGTTTAATGAAGTGCATTTGGATTTTATTCAAAAGGCCGCATTATCTTATCTTGCTGCAGTACTGTGAATACTCCTATCCTTGCTGCCATATGCCAGTCCAAAGACAACTGTTTTATTCCGATGAATGTGGGATATAGAAGAGGACAGGCAATGACTGAACATATTCAGGAAGCTCTCCTTGTTCATTTTATGATGATAATCATAATCATCATTATTGTTATCATTTTACGAAAAATGTCTTAAAATTAAGGCGACTGTCCACCGGCAACTAATCAAATACACCAAAAAAGTTGAAAAACAATACGAAGAATTTAGAATTGAGATAATAAAGTTAAACTGATTCATTATTATTATTATTATTACCATTATTATTATTATATTACTACATTATAATATAAATAAACTTTCATAAATAACACATGAGACAATGATAACGACCGATTAGTATTCAACAATACTAAAACACATTTCAATATCTGTTCCATGAAGACAAGTTTCCACAATATATAATTATGTAAAAGAGGATTTAATTTCATGGAGAGACAGGGAAAGGTCGTTAGCTTACGTCTTGAAGATATCAAGTATCCCGGAAGATTAGATATCATTCTCATTTAAAGCAAATCTTGAAAGCTAATGGCTCTTTCAATCGATCACGTCCAAATGAAGTAAAGGCTAACCACGGTTCTCTACTTTACTCAATAAAATGGGATGACAAATGATAATTGTGTAGGACACGCGTTTGATACAGACCAGGATAAGACAAAATAGGCTATCAGACGAAAATTTAAATGACTGGTTGTCCATTGTTATAGTTTACCATTGTTATATTTATTATTTTATTTTTAAAATTGTTATTACTATTATATCATATAGATCGTTATTATAATCTGGATATAGCATATATAACAGTGAGATTGTTTTCTATTGAAGTATAATGTTGAAACGGATAATTTCTTTTAAAAACTTGCGGAGAGTTAAGTCTCCCGCAAAATCTACCCAACAAAGATTTTTATTTATTTGATTTATTTATTTATTATTATTATTATTATTAATATTATTATTATTATTTTGCTTTTTTAAAATTTACAAATAACAATATAACAATTGCATATTTCTATAGACTTATTTTCAGGCTATTCGTTAAAAAAAACGGATACGATTTATAGAAAAGTAAGGGACTACAAACTGGAGTAACCAATCTGGGCCGCCCAGATATCAAGTAACAGAATTCATTTGGGATCAAGTGGATTTGAACTTAAGAGGGGGGAGGGGAGGAGGGGGCAGGTGGTGGGAAGGGAGACTAATCCTGCAGGTGATCTTTTTATTATTTTTATTAAAGATAGGCTTTTTTAACCATTTCCATCGAATTCGACATGTTCAAATGAGAGGAAAACAGTGACAAAAAATCGACTTTTTAAAATGGTTGCCAGGGCAAGTTCGCCATCTTAGATTTTGGTGTTTCTAAAATGACTAACTTTAAAATCTATCTCCTCCGCCAAATCTAAACGGAACGATGAAATTTGGTGAATATCTAGTGCTGTCTGATCTTGTATTGTCTTCCTGTAAAGGAAGCTCAGTAATGTCTCCTTTCTTTCAGTTTAACTTGCTCCGCTCGTCGCATTTTTTCCCTGTTCTTTTTCACCTCCATAAATGCGGTGATCGAATTCGGGCAATCAAAGCCCAGAAGTAAAAGGTTGCAAAAAGCAATGCAGACCCTTTCTCGGTAACAGTTTAAAGAAGGGATAATGACCGTGGCAGTTCCAGCGATGACAAAAAAACAACAACAAACAAACAAAAAACAAAAAACCTAGTTGCATTTTACAGACTCACATATCCTATAATGTCTATAAAGTATTCATCTTTACTTTCTCTATTGATGTGGCTTTCATAGTAAATTTCCTCTCCCTTGATTAGAACGACAATGATTAATATTCCAAGTCTACAATGCTCAGCATTATTTTGTAGTCTTATGTTGCTGTTGCCATGACCTGTGATCCCTTTTTTCATCTTATTCATTAAAAAAAAACCCAAGAACTGCCCCCAAATCATAGGAAACAGTTGAAATTGTCCTTGAAGGCAACTGCGACATATTTTCTGCGTCAGTATCAATTTTAGTGTGGCTCTCAGTCCCTAAGAGACTGATCTCTTATCTGTCTTATCTTTAGGTATATGTATTAGAACTGTTGTTTTTTTTTCTTTTTACCCATCTGATTCATCATTATATTTCTTAGAAAGCAAACACTGATCAATGATTTCATCAACAAAGAAAACACTATTATAATTGCACCGGAACATAAAAAGACAAACGAAAAACACACGTTCACATATTATGACATAATTAATTGTAATTGTAAAGTATCTCAATAAAGATAGATTACACTGATGATTCATGATAACATTAAGTTCGACAGGCTAATCCAAATAGACAAATAATAAATAAATAATAATTATCAAATAAATGAATGAATAAATAAATAAATACATACATAAACAAATAAATAAACATGAGTAGGAAGCCCAAAACAGATAAACAATTTTTGATAGGACTCTCAAATACAACACAAATAACTTAATGCACGCTCTGCTATGCTTTTACATGCTTTCCAATGTTTATGGTAGGCCCACTATTAAGACGTATTCATCTTGTGGCCATCAAAAATAAGAAAAAAAGCCGTCCTTGTGGAGGACTTTAGTTTCCGTTTCAGGCACTGTTCCATATGTTTTCTCTGCTGTAGCGTAAAGAATCCCTGATTAGACATTTTATAAGTGGCCACTTTGAACATAATCTCCCCCCCTCCCCTTTCCCTTTCCGAAATACCCCTTTGTTTGTTTGTTTATTCGTTCGTTCGTTTGGATCTGTTTGTTGTTTGTTTGTTTGTTCGTTTGTTTATTTGGGGACGAAACTGTGAATCAATACTAAGGGGTTAAGATCGTGGGGAGAAAACATGTTAACAAAGGCGAGGCATGGTATCAATGCTTGTGAAAAAAAAAACAGGAAAAAACTAAGTGAACAACTATGCAATTATTTCAGAAAACGCTCTACTAAGATCAATCAATTTATAACAGACACAATAGAATATTCGGATAACTTCATACACTATAATGTAATCTATGAGCCAGTGACGACATGCAATTTCCCTTTTTGTATGTCCAGGTGCTATGGTGGTTTGTGCGTCCATAAAGCCATCGATCTTTGTCTGTTCCCTAGGCAAAGAAATGATAATAATATTATGAGAGACAGAAAATTTCAGCAAATTCTATCCCACAACAAAAGCTTAAGGCAACAAATCATCATCATTTAACCCTTTTCATCAGGAATTCCTAACAAGGTTCTGTCCACCGCTGCTACGCTTGCTCACGCCCGTCCGCCATTTCCCTAAATGAAGACCGTCCGGTACTCTTGATGTAATTAAGCCACAGCCCCCTGGGGCCCTGGCTTCTGACCGCTGCCAAAGGACCGCTCCAGGGGAATTCCCCAGAGGTAAAAACGTACGCTAACTTCGCAAAAGTGGACCCGACAACTCCTGATTTGGATGGGACGAAGTAATTCATCTGCAAACTCTCAACTACATGCTTGCACCGTGGCCTGTGCCGAAAAACGGTAACATGGCCAGCTCATGCTACCAGACCTGCGGTGGTCGGTATGGTGTCCTATTGTGTTTATTCAGTCTGTTTTCTCTCGCTCCTCTCTTTGCTCTATGGAGAGAGAGAATTGATTGAAGGGAATCCTAGATTGATGGAATAAGGGACAGATGGGGGAGGACAGAGGAAGTCTGGAAATCTATGAAAAAATAGACGGAGAAGCGAAAAAAGGAAAGAGTAGGAGGTTGGGAGACAAGACAGAAAGAGAGAAGACAGATGTCATGGATAAGCAAAAAAGAATAGACAAGAAGGGAGGAAAAGATATGTGTGACTATGTCAGTCAGTGTATAAACGTATGTATTTGTGTGTCTGAATGAGGGAGAGAGAGAGTGGGTGGCCAGAGAGAGCGAAAAGACAACACTGAGTTAGTGAATATGCGGGATGAAAATGATTTGAGAAATAAAGAGAGTGGGAGAAAATGAAAGACAACACGAAATCAAGGAAGAGCAAAAAATTTTAATATTTGAACATGACAAAAGATGAGTGGCCGAGTGAGAGAGGAATGGAGCGAAATAAAGAGAAGGGAAGAATAAAGTCAAACAAAATCAGGGTGAAGAGGAGAACGCCTCAGAGGAAAGAAATCGAATTGGAATTTGTTCAAACAGAATGACAGAAGAATGAATTGAAAGGAAGAGGGATTTGGACGTACAAAATCAGAAGGAACAGTGATAAATAAAAATCCGTAAAATCTGCAGCATTGTTAACATAGGAACAAGCTCAGTATGCGTGAGCCCTTGCACTGGCCAAGGTGGTACGCTGGGGGGGGGGGGGGGGGGGAGGGGGGGCTTTTTGCCGAGAGCACGTAGTTAAGTTTACTCTGCACATGAAAAGAGTTTCTTAGGTAGTAATTAATTTTGTGGTTCACATCAGTTGCTTTATTCACACATTATTATTTTATGACCATGTTCTAAAGATCTATTTTCCTCTAGTTGATTTTTGATATTTAATTCCCGATGTTCTTGTATTGTTGGGGTAAACGGCAGGATGGATGGATGGATGGATAGGTCGATGGATGGATGGGGGGATAGATGGAAGGATGGATGGATGGATCGTTATGGATGGATGGATGGAAAGGTGGATAGTTGGATGGATGAATGGATGTTGGGCAATGGTTGGATGTTGGACAATGGATGGATGGATGGATGGATGGATGGATGGATGGATGGATGGATGGATGGATGGGTGGATGGGTGGGTGGGTGCGTGGGTGTGTGGATGGGTGGATGAATGAATAGGTGGATGTATGTTTGGCAATGGATGGATGGATAGACAATGAATAGAGAATGAACAATGAATGAATGGATGGACAAAGAATGGATGCCTAAACGTAAACGGAGAAAATGTGGTGGCGAACAAGGAAGAAAAACATTACATTAGCTGCGTTTCAATCTGTCCATCATAGCTAAGCTCTCCTTGAACCAACACGATGTACTTCATATCCCATCCACGATTATTCATTTTATTCTCCACGACAGACTTGTACATATTCGATTCACGTCCTCCGGCTATCCTGAGAGAAGGTTGGAGAAACCGGCCAGTAAATGCCCTTTCAGAAAGCTCCCGAATGTTTCTGTCCCTGAATAGATTGGCGTCGACACATTTCGATCCGGGCATTTTCTCTCACATTCTGTTTGTGATCACGAGCACTAAGCCAGATGACATCAGTGTTAAAATGTGTTCAAATATATTAGGACAGGTACGTTACGCAGTCCAAATATTGGCATTTTTCCACCAATAGAGCCTTTTTTATGGATGGAGTAACGAGTTTCTAGAGATGATGGAAACAAAAAGTTTTCATATAAGAAAAAAAAGGAGGAATCTGCAAACAAAATAATTAAATAACAAATTCAACTTCCATCAATTAAAATCGACATCCCAGTTTGCCATCAATTACCTTACTATCTGATCTATCAGCTGGCTACATCTACCTCTGAAAACTTTCCTTACCTAGATCTATATCCCAAACATTTGGTGCCCCAAAGTACCTCGGGTCTTTAGAAGCACTTTCCCAATTAAGTTCACCGTCCGCAGATGGCGAAAGGGGAAAAGAGAACGCAACTGGAACCTTTAATGTTTTTTGTTTGTCAGTGAAATAAAACGAACAAAGAATTTATATAGTTAGAACTCATATGATAGAATGGTACATGGGCAACGTAATAGTTATAATGCCTAAACGTAGTGGTATACCCTCTGATGCTCTGAGATGCTAAACTTTCGTCCATCCTCAAGAAAAATATATGTCTGAACTTCGCATACATTTGTTTGAGTAGCAAAGTGAATGGTGACTAGGACGACCTCCTTAACAAGTGTACACTTCTTTTTTTCAAAATATGCCAGCAGAAAGAGTAGAAGAGTATGTCTTATAGAAAATTTAGTATGCAAAACTTTGCTCAAACGATGATCGAATGGGCCAATTCTCTATGAATTTAATGGCTGAATTTTACTCACTGTTAAATCTTTTCAAAAGAGGGAAAAGGGCTTAAACTGAGGAAGAAAAGGATAAAGGTAGAATAGAAAAACAGATAAGAAGATGAGAGGGAAACCGGAAAGAGTGAGTGAAAAAAATAGAGATAGGAATCTACAAGAAGGAGAGAAGAGGAAGAAAGAATGAGAAAGGACAGAAGAGATCCCAGAAAGAGAGGTAGACAGACATAAAAGTAGGTGGGCCGGCAGACAAAGCTGAGTGATGATAGAGTACGAAATAGATAGAAAGAAAGAGAGGTAAAGACAGACAGACAGATTGACAGAAAGAGAGAACAGGAAGAAATAGAGGTGGGCGAGAGAGAGGAGGGAGAGAGAGAACTAAAATCATAAAGAGCGGATTCCTAGCGTGTATGTGCCATCGATATAGTTGGATTGCACGGAATTAACAACGTGTCTGAAAATATCGCAGACCGTAGGGGATAAAACTTGTGTGGGGCACGATCCGTCATGATAGCCACGGTCTCTGTGTATATTCGGCAAGCATCCCGGGGCCAGAATTCCTCTGCACACACAACCCTCTTCTATTCAGTGTCATCCGGCCTTGAGACATTGTGTGGGTGAGCCGCTGATGCTAATGTGAGCGTCTCAGATAAAGATTAAGGATAGCCGTGGCGCCAACTGTTGAATGTAACCTTTTTTATGTGTTTGTGTGTTTGTTGTTGTTGTTGTTGTTGCTGTTGTTGTTGTTGTTGTTGTTGTTGTTGCTGTTGTTGTTGTCAAGACGTGCACTTTCTCACAAAACTGAAATGTTTCTGTCACTGTTGATCCATCCCTGTTGTCATAATCTTGTCTTTTTTTCCGTCTCATATCTGTTGGCCTTTGGTTTAGTGTATAAACATGATGGTTATTTGAAATTAATGTCATCTTTTGAATTTTCATGTCTATGAATGCTTGACATTTTGGGCTACAATTTTTGTCCATTAATCGCTTATCCATCTTTCCAATCTATTCATACTTCATATTTCAAATAAACTATTCTCTATCCATTCAAGTATCCATCCACCCATCCTCCATCCATCCATCCTCCATTCATCCATCCATCCATCCATCTATCCATCCATCCTTCATCCATCCATCCATCCTCCATATATCCATTCATCCATTCAACCCTTAATCGATATATCTGTGACAGAGAGAAGGCTCTCGACTCCTACATTCACACTGAGTTAAAGACGCACTGCTGTCACTTCACACTTAGAGCATATCAAATTTGCCAACATTTGATGGCTTTTCCTTAATGACCAAATTGAGCCACACAGTATCAGTCCGGTAAAATAAGCAGAGGGTGTTGCTCTAACGAAACGATACAGTAATAATGATAGCATAACAATCATAATAATAATTTTAAGACAATTTCTATAAACTGATAATAATGATTATGATGATAGCTGTCCCGACGAAGAAGCAAGAGGTTCGAAAATTTGGCCAGTACACCATCACTTTAATTTTTTTTTTATTCCTGGGATTCGACAGATTTTTATTTATTTATTTATTTATTTATTATTTATTTATTTATTTATTTATTTATTTATTTATTTATTTATTTATTTATTTATTTATTTATTTATTATATTTATTTATTATTTATTCATTTATTTATTTATTTATTTTACTTTCTTATGTATTGAGTTAGCTGGCGGTAGACAGTCCGTCTTAAGACATTTGTATGAAATTATGATAATGACAATAATAATCATCATTTTATAAAAATATCTTACAGTTAAGACGACTGTCCCCCGGCAACTGATCAAATATATCAAAGAAGTGGGGAAAAAAACAATATTAAGAAGTTGATATTAAATTAATTAAATATCTGGTATCGCTGACCAAATTTTCGAGCCTTCTTGGCTCTTCGTCGATAATAATAATAATAATGAATAATAATAATAATAACACTAATAATAATCAATTTAATAATAATGTAATATGAGCTACAGCAACATAATAATCATAAGAAATTAATAGACCAGTCACGTCATATTGTAGAATCACTTGACTTGCCAGACCTGTCTTACAGAATGACGTGGAGCACAATCATGGAATATCATGGAATAAAATGTTTATAGAACAAACATAAAAAAAAACACAATTTATATAGGGATGAGTGTAACATTAGCACTGCTTAACTGATGACTGTTGAATCATTGTGCTAGCATTATTCCTCTGCTGCATAGTTTTTAATCTTATTCTTGAAATGCTGATTATTTTCCGTGTATATTACTGTTATATTTTTCTATGTCGCTTCATTTGTTACCTTTCTCCTGGGGTGGTGTTATTTCTTTCTGGCCATCAAACGCACACTCACATACAGGCACAGACTCATACATACATAATAAATATATGTTCAGGCACATACATAGCATCTAGATATGAACATACATCCACAGGCAGACACGCTCATAAACATACATAAAGTTTTCCCTAGTATATTCCAGTTTGCTTCATTCATCCTCTAGGTGTCCGAAAACTTGATAACTGGCCAGAAAAGTGTGTGTTGCTCAGTGTTCTTTGGAACGTTCAGTGCGCTTTATTTGTCTGAATTTGATTTCATTGGCCGTCAACAGAACAAAATTGCCACTTTATGTCTTTCATGTAGATAGGTTTTTAATTGCAAACTGTGATCATGAAAACGTCAATTTCGAATCACATTTCTCGTGCATACTATGCTAAAAAAAAAAAAAGAAGAAGAAGAAGAAAAAGAGGAAGGGGGAGGAGGAGGAGAAGAAGAAGACAAAGAACCACAGGTCAACAAATATCTTGAGAAAAACAAGAAGTACAAAATAAATATAGATGCACACTCTATTTGAAAAGAAGGAGAAGAACGATCGGAATTAACAATAGAGTTCATCAATATCTTGGGAAACTCCATCGATCCTAGGAAGTTTGTCTCACTTCTGGACTTGACCCTGGGTAGGAAATTTATGATGAAAACTCTTCTCTATGAATGGCAGACTCATGGCCAATTGAACCTAGATGCCCTTCAAATAACCGTAGTAGTGAGCAGTGTTAATAATTACGTAGGACAGAGACTAACGTACTTCTAGCCGAAACCCATGATTTTCGGTTCAGACTGGAAATGAGGCAAATTTTGTAAATAGTGGTACTTAGCCTTCATTGTGATTGTGTCGATGTACTTGATTGCCGATAGCTTATCAATATTTTATGAAATTATTGTATTCGGTCGTGGCCATGGACTTCAAGATCAAATCTTGTTCAGAGGTACAAGATTATTTATATAAAAAAATGTTTTAAGCAGCAGGGCCTTGTTGACTTGTGTCGAAGTGCTGAAAGTCTGGGCATCGAGACTGCGAATGCCGCAAGTTTGTCTCACTTCCTGGTTGTAAGCTTCTTTCCGGCGGGAAATCCGATCGCGGTTTTCCGGAAATCTTGTGTTCTACAATTCAGTTACATAATATTGAGATGTTAGTACAAAACCAAAAGAGACAATTTACAATCAGACTGGGCAAGTCAGCAAACAATCCTTGTGCCAAGAAAATGATTGGCATCTTGTATATTATCCGAAGCTCTTTAATCCTAATAAAGTTGTGTGGAAATTTGCATTAATGTTCTTGTGTGTTTGGGTTTTTCCTTTAAATTGAAAGTTTACGTAAGAGACTTATTAATGCAAAACTAAAGAGAGACATTGATTTGATTTAAGAATTGGCATAGAAATAGAATGATAAAGTGGGAATATCTCACTTAATTTTATGTACAAATCTTATATTTTTTATAGTGATACCGTACTATATCTACCACATCAACATGCTCTGTGCATAAATATCAAAAAAAAAAACCTGCAGTTTAAAAAAATAAAATAAACCGATAATGAATGGATGGATGGATAGACAGATGGATGGATGGATTAACTGGAAGGATGGATTGGATGGGTGGATGGATGGATATATGGATGGATGATGAATGGATAGATGGATGGGGAGATAGATGGATGGATAGATGGATATATGGGTCGATGAATGGATGGATGGATGGATGAATGAATGGATGGATGGATAGATGGATGGATAGATGGATGAATGGATGGATGGATGCAAGAATGGATAGATGGATGAATGAATGAATGAATGGATGGATGGATAGATGGATGGATGGAAGAGTGGATGGATGGATGGATGGATGGATGAATGCATGGTGAATGAATCGTTGGATGGATGGATGAATGGATGGATGGAGGAATGGACAGATGGATGGATGGATGGATTTTATCTAGGGTAAGTATAAGTATACGGACTAGCGTTAGCTACTACTACATTGACGGATTTATAGATGTTATGCACAAGTACGGTATAGATAATTGGTTTGGAAATTGATAGTTTAAATAGGCATCTGGAAAGATTAACAGGCAAAAGACAGACGGCAGAGGACTCGGGCGTAGAGAGGAAGATCAGCGACTAGATAAAATGATATTAAGTAGGTAAGTATGTATGAAGTTTAATGGATAGGTCGGTAGGTAAGTAAGCAGGGGGTAGGTAAATATCTGAGGATGATGGGTAGGAAGAAAGATAATTGTTAGGTAGATACCTTATTATGTAGGTAAAAAAGTAGCAGGCAGATAGGTAGATAGGTGGGTAGGTAGGTAGGTAGGTAGGTACGTAGGTAGGTAGGTAGGTAGGTAGGTAGGCAGGCAGGTAGTAAGTAGGTAGATAGGCAGGTAGGTAGGTAGGTAGGTAAGTAGGTAGGTAGGTAGGTAGGTAGGTAGGTAGGTAGGTAGGTAGGTAGGTAGGTA